>JAESUZ010001085.1:152211-183189 GCA_017311185.1 Proteles cristata cristata | reverse complement strand
AGTCTCTTCAATAAATAGTATTGGGAAAACTGGACAGCTACATGCAAAACAATGAAAGTGGTCCACTTTATTACACCATATGCAAAAATAAACTCCCTATGAATTAAACACCTAAATGTGCGACCTAAAACAATACATACCTTAGAATAGAGTGTGGGCAGAAATTTTTCTGACATTGGCCATAATAACATTTTTCTTGCCCTCCTGAGGCAAGGGAAATAAAAGTAAAAATAAACTATTTGGACCACATCAAAATAAAAAGCTTCTGCAGAGTAAAGAAAATAATCAATAAAACTAGAAACCTGTGTAATGGGAGAAGATATTTCCAAGTGACATATGCAATAAATGGTTAGCATTGAAAATGCTGCCCCCCAAAATAATCCAACTTAAAAATAGGCAGGAGACGTGAACAGACATTTTTCTAAAGAAGACATACAGATGGCCAACAGACACAAGAAAAGGTGTTAATCATCACTTATTATCAGGAATATGCAAATCAAAACTACAATGAGATATCACCTCACAACAGAGTGGCTAAAATCAACACAATAAACAGCAGGTACTGGTAAGGATGTGGAGAAAGGGGAATCCTCTAGCACTGTTGGTGGGAATGCAAACTGGTGCAGCCACTGTGGAAAACATTGTGGAGGCTCCTCAAAATGTTAAAAATAGAACTACCCTACAATCTGGTAATCATGCTACTGGATATTTGCTCCCAAAATACAAAAACACTAATTCAAAGACATCCATGCACCTCTATGTTTATTGCAGTACTATTTACAGTGGCTAAGTTATGAAGTAGCCCAGGTGACCACTGGTAGACAGGTAGATAAAAAAATTGTGAAATAAATACACAATGGAATATTATTCATCCATAAAAAGGAATTGAAATCTTGCATTTGTAACAAGATGAATGGATCTAGAAGGCATAACAGTCAGTGAAGGACATATACCATATGATTTCACCTGTATGTAGAATTTAAGAAACAAAGCAAACAACGGAAAAGAGAGAGAGAGAGAGACAGACATACCAGGAAACAGACTCTTAACTGTAGAAACAAACTGATAGTTACCAGAGGGGAGGCAGGTGGGGGTGGCTGGGTAAAATAGATGATGGGGATTAAAATACACATTTATTATGATAAGCACTGAGTAATGTATAGAACTGTTGAATTACTATATTGTACATATGAAACTAATATAACACTGTATGTTAACTATATTGGAATTAAATTTTTTTTATAAAACTTAAAAAGTGATAATAATTGGTTAAATAGATATACCATGGAGCACTGAGCAGTTATTAAAAAGATGGAAGCAAATTTTTATGTATTGGTGTTCTGTATCTCAGATATATCATTTTTTAAAAACTCCAGTTACAAGAAAGAGGATCTCTTTTGCACTGCTGATGGGAATGCAAACTGGTGCGGCCACTCTGGAAAACAGTATGGAGGCTCCTCAAAAAGTTAAATATATAACTACCCCATGACCCAGCAATTGCACTACTAGGTATTTATCCAAGGGATACAGGTGTGCTGTTTCGAAGAGACACATGCACCCCAATGTTTATAGCAGTGCTATCGACAATAGCCAAAGTATGGAAAGAGTCCAAATGTCCATCAACAGATGAATGGATAAATAAGATGTGTTATATATACATATATAATTATTTGGCAATCAAAAAGAATGAAAATTTGCCATTTGCAACCACATGGATGAAACTAGAGGGTATTATGCTAAGTGAAATTAGTCAGACAAAGACAAATGGCTTCACTCATATTTGGAATTTAAGATACAAAACAGATGAAGATAAGGGAAGGGAAGCAAAAATAATATAAAAACAAGGAAGATGACAAAATATCAGAGACTCTTAAATACAGAAAACAAACTGAGAGTTGCTGGAGGGGTTGTGGGTGGGCTAAATGGGTTAGGGGCATTAAGGAAGACACTTTTGGGATGGGCACTGGGTGTTATAGATAGGGAATGAATCATTGGAACCTACTCCTGAAATCATTATTGCACTGCATGTTAACTAACTTGGATGCAAATTTAAAGATAAATAAATTAAATTTAAAAATATAAAAATATAAAAACTCCAGTTACAGAACTATGATGTAAGCCAACTTAATGTTTTTAAACATTTTTAAAAATACACTCATTGTGTCTGTATGTTCATTTGTATATATATATATATATATATATATATATATATATATATATATATATATATACATATATGTGTATGTACATACATACAAATATATATATATACATATATATATATATCTGAAAGGACACAACAAACAGCAGTTTTACATCTGAAGAAGAGTGATATTAGAAGTGGTGAATGAATATCTCAAAAAATGTTAGAAAATTCAAAAAATTATAAAGAAAAGTATTCATAAAATCACACAATTCAAAAATATATTGTTTCCATTTTATCTATACTCCTCTAGACTTTGTACATACATACATATATGCACATAGACTTCTCTTTCTTTTTTACACAAAATTGGATAATACTATACATGCTCTTTTTGTAACGTCCTTCTTTTGTTTGACCATAAATTTGGATTTTTCCTCAAAACATTAATTTCTCGGGTTTTTGTTTTTATTTGACAAATACTTAGAGTACTAACTATATTCCATCCTTTCTCAAATACTGTGCTTATATACATCTGAATTATTTAATGTTCTCCTAAAACATTATTTTTATTGCTGCAGAAACATGCTTTGTATATATCACATCAACACTGATCATTCAGATTAGGTATTTTGATATATGGAGGAGCAGCAGGGAAAGAGTGTCCATCACTGTGATTGAACTGAGATAATTTTCATAGAACTTTCTATAGAGAGGCTGAGGTTTTTATAGAAAATACCTGCAAAATGTTCTGGTCTGGAGTGCAACATGAACAGGAAAATAAGTCAATGACTCCTCTTACAAAACTTTATTTAAGCATACAGCACATTCTTGATATGCATCCAAGTAGATTTTCTTACCAGGAATTGAATTGTTAGTCAAGTCTTTATTGTCTGTTCAAGCTATGGTACAAATAGTGCTTTTTATTCAAGTTCTTTTTGGTCAGACCTCCTATGTAGGCAGACACTGCATTTGTTTGGATCTTTGTCAAGTCATAAATCCCAATTGCCACAGAGATTTACAGTATTTCCATGAAATTCTCACTTCAGCCTGTGATGTACCAACCACTCTTAGAATATGGGCCAAAAGCCTATAAATAAAGTTAGTGGTGAAGTTCATAACAAATGCTTTTCCAATAACAAAAGCTTGAATTTTACATGTCGCCTAAATTTTCTGTCTCATGACTAAATTTCAGGTACTTAGAAAGTTTACTTGAGGGGCGCCTGGTGGCTCGGTTGGTTAAGTGTCTGACTTCAGCTCAGGTCATGATCTCGCCGTTTGTGAACTTGAGTCCGGCCAACGGCTCTGTGTTGATGGCTCAGAGCGTGGAGCCTACTTCAGATTCTGTGTCTTCCTCTCTCTCTGCCTCTCTCCTACTCATGCTCTGTGTCTCTCTCAAAAATAAATAAAAAGAAAGCTTACTTGATAAAGTGTAACTTGGAAAGTATGCTGTTCTGTTTCTCTTGGGATTGAATTTGACTGTTTTCAGATTTAATTGTCTCTTGATGGAATCATAGATGTCACTTTTCAATTTGTAGTGTTAACATAGCTAAAACCACTAACACCTGCTAATGAGAGGTACTGTGGTCTGATTAATGGGGTACAACTAGAAAGTATATGTTAAAATATTCTCTAGCATACCTGCTGTTGCAGTCATAGTGGAGAGAACAGTAACATGGCAATTAAGAAACCTGGGTCCTAAAACAATTTTTTAAAAGAAAAAAAAAGGAGAAAGAAAGAAAACTGGATCCTAATCTTGTCTCTGTCCTTAATCATGCAACAGTAATGCTACCTTTTGTTGAGTGCTTTTCTATGTCCCAGGCACTTTGCTGAGTGTTTCATCTGGATTTTTCCCATATTCATTCTTACAAAAATCCTATAAAGTAGGTACCATTATCATTTCCATTTAGCAAACAAGGAAAGGGATAACTAGAGAGGCTGAAATAACTTGCCAAGAGTTATAGCTAACAAGTGGAGAAACAAGGATTCAAATCCGGATCTCTCTGATTCCAAAATGCTAAATTGTCCTGTGCTTCTAGCATTAGGGCTTTTGCACAAGTTAATTCCTCTCTCTTGGCCTCCAGAGGTTGAATTAGAAGTATACGGTCTCGAGCTTTCCTCTGGTTCATTCATTTTATCCATTTCTTCTTTCCACTATAATATATAGTCAGGTTTTATTCCATATCTTTGTTCTTGTATATTAGTGATTCTCAGAAATCATTTTTTTCTGAATAAATATTTTGTAGCTGTTTCTTGTGAAGTTTCCTTTCCATATACGTATTTAATTTTTAAAAGTGTAATTTCCCTTAAGAGTATTTATTCAACTAAATAAAGTTGAAATAGGATTGTGGGTGGACTGGGGGGCTCTTGATCTTGGCATTGATATATCCTGCCAAGGTGTTCCTGCTGCTACACCCACATACTGCTGACCACCTAGAGAGTGAAGGAGACAAAAGAAGGGATGTGGTGGAGCAGCAGAAGGCACCCTAACACCTCATCAGGAAAGGCACTTTAGGGTCCTATGGCACAAGTCATAAATTCGAGATCCCGCTCGGGTTTACTTAGCCCCTTCAAGTTTAATTATAAGTAAATATAGCATATTCATGATATTTCACATTTCCAGAGGGCATTATTACCTTTTCTATCTCTGAGATAAGTTTACACAGTCATCCCAGGCTTTACTAATGGTGAATATTTTCTCATTTATAAGGCCCATGCCACATTGTGAATTCCATCAATTCAAAACTTAGCCGTAGACATATAAGAAACAAAAAGCCACCATATAATCTTTTGGTCAATAAGATCATGGCCATGTAGGATTAATGTAATATATGAATCAAGAATAAAGGGACATTTTTGAATTGCATCTTAATATAGATTTATTGAGGGCAATCTGATAGATGAATGGGTTCTACTATTGGGAAAGCACTGTACTGTTTAAATAATCTTAATTTTCAGTGCAACACACGTTATGCCAAAGATGTATTCTTGCAAAGTTGTGCTCAAACTGGACTTCTATCAATCCATATCTTCTCTTTTACTTCCGGATTCAATTTAGAATTTCTATATTTTCAATTTAATCTTCATTTGGCAGTGGTTCTACAGTAGCACAACTACTTTTCTCTGCCTGTAAGTTAGTACTGTATGAAGTGCTGATATGTACTACCATGGAACTCCTACTTTTAAAAAAAGCCTGAATTCATTGGTAAAGCAAAGAATCATTTTGTAATGGGTTCCAAAATGTTGTGCTTTATAAATCTACATATTTTGATAGTGTTAAGACAGGATGTGCCTGAAAATGGATTACCATCTCAAACCTAGCAGCCAAATATTATTTTTCAAGAGATCTGAAAGACAAGTGATGTTCAAGATTTAGCTTACCTTTCCAGTACATTTTTCAAATCCAGATTTAGAAAATTAATGGCATTTCCTGTAGGTATTTTTTTCCAATCATAATAAAGATTAATAGAGAGAAGTTTTAAGTTTCATACAAAAATTTTGTTGCTGTTGCATAAGCTCAACCAAAGGAAATCACTTTCTGGTACATTGCCTATTTCTGATTTTAAAATTCTAAGCTCCTTAGGGTTATAACGCTAAGGATATATCTCATGTTTTGTACACTTACCTATCTGTAAAACTATTTTAAATGTTCACATATTATGCTAATAGCTTCCATACTAAACAAAGGTGGAATTCTGCAAAACCTTAGAGCATATGTGAACGTAAGAGCCAACATTTTAAGTCTTATTGCAGAGTATTATTTGGGGAACATATTTCTAAGATAAATCTAAATAAAAATGAACAATTTAATATCATGTGACCAAAGGCACTAGGTTTGAAATACTCTAATTGATTTCCATTGTAACTTACATTTTGCATTAAAAATCAAAATCGCACATTGGACAAATGCATTTACAAATGTACACATTATACACACAGATAAAGGTGGTTTTGGAGGTTCTAACAATGGAATTTCCCAGATGTGTTCATAATATTTTTTATTTTCTTTAAGTTTATTTATTGATATTTGAGAGAGAGAGAGCATGAGCAGGGAAGAGGCAGAGAGAGGGAAAGAGAGGATCCCAAGCAGGCTCCGCACTGTAGGAGCTGATACAGGTCTCTGTCCCAGGAACCATGAGATCACGAACTGAATTGAAATCACGAGTCAGATGTTAAACTGACTGAGCCACCAAGCATCCTTTTTTTAAAAGTTTTTATTTAAATTCCAGTTATTTAACATGAACTGAAATATCAGTCAGTTTCAGGAGTAGAATTTAGTGGTTCATCACTTACAACACGCAGTGCTCTTCACAAGTGCCGTTCTTAATACCCATCACCCATTTAACCTATCCACCCATCCACTTCCCTTCTAGCAACCCTCAGATTGTCCTTCATGGTTAAGAGTCTGTTCTGTGGCTTGCTTTTTTCCCTTTTTTCCCCATGTCCATCTGTTCTGTTTATTAAATTCCACATATGAGTGAAATCATATGGCATTTGTCTTTCTCTGACTTATTTCACTTAGCATCAAGCATACTAGCTCCATCCGCATCCTTGCAAATGGCAAGATGTCATTCTTTTTGATGGCTGAGTAATATTTCATTGTGTATATATACCACATCATCTTTTTCCATTCAAAAGTAGATGGACATTTGGACTCTTTCCATAGTTTCTCTATTGTTGATAAAACTGCTATAAACCTTAGGGTGCAAGAGTCAATTCAAATCAGTATTTTTGTATCCTTTGGGTAAATATCTAGTAGTGTAATTACTGAATCATAGGGTAGTTCTATTTTTACCTTTTTGGGGAACCTCTATACTGTTCTCCAGAGTGGCTCCACCAGTTTGCATCCCCACCAGTGGTGTAAGAGGGCTCCTCTTTCTCTACATCTTTGTGAACATCAGTGTTTCCTGTGTTGTTAATTTTAGTCATTCTGACAGGTGTAAGGTAAAATCTCATTGTAGTTTTTTATTTGTTTTTCGCTGGTGATGAGTGATGTTGACCATTTTTTCATGTGTCTGTTAACCATGTACACGTCTTCTTTGGAAAAATATCTATTTATGTCGTCTCCCCGTTTCTTAACTAGATTATTTGTTTTCTGGATAATGAATTTGATAAGTTCTTTATACATTTTGGATCTTGACCCTTTATCAGATATATCATTTGCAAATATCTTCTCTCATTATGAAGGTTGCCTTTTAGTTTTGTTAATTGTTTCCTTCACTGTGCAGAAAATTTTTATCTTGATGAAGTTCCAATAGTTCATTTTTGCGTTTGTTTCTCTTGCCTCCAGAGATGTGTCTAGTACAAAGTTGCTATGCATGATGTCAAAGCATAGCAACATAGCAACAAAGCAACAAAGATGTTGCCTGTATTCTCCTCTAGGATTTTGATGGTTTCCTGTCTCACACTTAGGTCTTTTATCCATTTTGAATTTATATTTGTGTATGCTGTAAGGGAGTGGTCTAGTTTCATTCTTTTGCATATTGTCATCCAGTTTTCCCTACACCATTTGTTGAAGAGATGGTCCTTTTTCTAATGGACATTCATTCCTGCTTTATCAAAGATTGGTGGATCATATAGTTGTGCATCCATTTCTGGGTTTTCTATTTTGTCCCATTGATCTATGTATCTGGTTTTATGTCAGTTCCATACTGCCTTGATCACTACAGCTTTGCAATATAACTTGAAGTCCAGAACATGATGCCTCTAGCTTTTCTTTTCTTTTTCAGGATTGCTTTGGCCATTCTTTTGTGGTTCTATACAAATTTTATGATTGTTTATTCTAGCTCTGTGAGAAATGCTGTTGGCATTTTGATAAGAATTGCATTAAATGTACAGGTTACTTTGGGTATTATAGACATTTTTGTAAAATTGTTATTCTAATTCATGAGCATGGAGCATTTTTCCATTTCTTTGTGTTATCTTCAATTTCTTTAAAATGTTCTGTGGTTTCAGAGTACAGGTTTTTTACCTTGTTGGTTAGGTTTATTCCCAGATATCATATTGTAAGTTGTAAATGGAATTGATCCTTTGATTTCTCTTTCTGGTGCTTCATTATTCATGTATAGAAATATAATAGATTTCTGTACATTGAATTTGTATCCTGCAACTTTACTGAATTCTTGCATTGGTTATAGCTTTTTTTTTTTTTTTTTTTGGTAGAATCATTTGGGTTTACTACATAGAGTACCATGTCATCAGTGAATAGTGAAAGTTTAACTTCTTCCTTGTCAATTTGGATGCTTTTTATTTCTTTCTGCTGATTTCTGAGGCTAGGACATGCAGTACTATGTTAAATAACAATGGTGTGAGTGGACATCCTTCTCTTGCTCCTGACTATAGAGGAAAAGTTCGTAGATTTTCCCATTGAGAATTATATTAGCCATGGGTCTTTTGTATATGGCCTTTATGACATTGAGGTATGTTTCTTCTATCCCTACTTTGTTGAGGGTTTTTATCAAGAATGGATGCTGTGCTTTGTCAAATGCTTTCTCAGCATCTGTTGAGAGTATATATATATATATATATATATATATATATATATATAGAGAGAGAGAGAGAGAGAGAGAGAGAGAGAGAGAGATATGTAAGTATTGCTACTCTGGCTTTGTTTTGATTCCATTTGCATGAGAAACGTTTCTCTATCTCCTCACTTTCAATGTGCAAGTGTCTCTTGCAGATAGCATATAGATGGGTCTTGTTTTGTTATTCATTTCATGACATATATCTTTTATTTTAGCACTTAGTCCATTTACATTAATAGTAATTATTGATAGATAAGAATTTAGTGACATTTTATTACTTGTTTCATTATTGTTTCTGGAGATTTTCTTTTTCTTTCATGTCTTTGTCACTTTTGTTGTTTCTTTCCCATTCAGAGAGTACTCTTTAATATTTCTTATAGGGCTGGTTTAGTGGTCATAAACTCCTTTAGTTTTTGTATGGGGAATAGTTGATCTCTCCTATTCTGAATGACAGCCTTACTGGTTAGAGTACTGCTGGCTGCATATTTTTCCCATACAGTATGTTGAATGTATCATGCCACTCCGTTCAGGCCTGCCAAGTTTCTGTGGAGAGATGTGCTGCTAAATTTATTTGTCTTCCTTTATAAATTGTAGACTTCTGTCTTGCTGCATTTAGGATTTTTTTCTCTATATTCTGCAAATTTAATTATGATATATCTTGGTGTTGGCCTGCTTTTGGTGATGGGAATTCTCTCTTCCTCCTGGATCTAGATGTCTCTTTCCTTTCCCAGATTATGAAAATTTTCAGCTAAAGACTCCTGCAATAAATCTGCTCCTTTCCCTTCTCTTTTTCTTTTGTGACCATTATGATATGAATGCTTTACTGCTTTATGAAATTGTTAAATTCCCGAAGTCTACATTTGTGATCCAATATTTTTTCTTTCCCTCTTCATTTCAACTTCATTATTTTCCATATTTTTATCTTCTTATTCATTCCCCTGCTTCTTCCATTCTTGTGGTCATTGCACCCAGTCCGTTTCAAATATCACTTATAGCCTTTTTAAAATTTTGGCCTCTTTTTTAGGTCTTTTATCTCTGTGGTAAGGGACTCCCTGGTGTTTTCTATGCTTTTCTCAAGCCCAGCTAGTATCCTTATGATTATTGCTTTAAATTATGGATCAGGCAGGGGTACCCGGGTGTCTCAGTCAGTTAAGTGTCCGACTTCAGCTCAGGTCATGAGCTCATGGTTTGTGAGTTCGAGTCCTGGTTCAGGCTATGTACTGAAAGCTTGGAGCCTGGAGCTTGCTTCGGATTTCATGTCTCCCTCTCTCACTCTCTGCCTCTCTCTAATTTGCATTCTGTCTCTCTCAAAAATAAATAAATATTAAAAAATTGAAAAAAAATGGACCAGGCATATTACTTATACCTGTTTCAGTTAGATCCCTGGACATGACATTTTCTTATTCTTTCTTTTGAGATGAACTCCTCCTTCTTGGCCTTTTGTATAAGTCTCTGTCTTTCATGTGTTCAGAAATCCTGTTATTTTTCATGCTCCTGAGAGTAATCACTTTTTAAAGAAGTGGTCATAATGGTGCCTGAGTGGCTCAGTCAGTTAAGTGTCTGACTCTTGATTCTGGCTCAGGTTATGATCTCATGGTTCATGAGATCAAGCCCTGCATCAGACTCTGCACTGAAAGCACAGAGCCTGCTTGTGATTCTCTATATCCCTCTGCTCCTCACCTGCTTGTGCTCTTTCTAAATAAATAAATAAATAAATAAATAAATAAATAAACAAACTTAAAAAAAGTGGTCATTTACTATCCAAGGCTTGGTGCTTTAGAAAGTGTCTCTGGTGTATGTTATGTGTACTCTGCTTCTGTGTTTTGGCAGCTCTTTCCCTCAGATCAGTCCTCTGCACAGTTTCTCCTTGCCAGCAGTGGAAAGTGTTTGGATCTTGGCCAGAATGTGGCAAGTTTTAAATAGGTGTGTCTCTGGTGACTTGTTAAAAGAGCATGATCCTATTTCCACTAGAGCTGAGGCTTTGCAGAACTCTATGATCAGTAGACCTCGTGCCTGCGCGGGATTTGTGCTGATCGTCTGGAGAAGGTGCCTGCTGCCTTGGTTCTCAGGCATGCAGAAAAAAGTAGCACCTGTAGAGTACAGGGGGGATGCGCTTGGTGTAAGTGGCTTAGGCTGCCACTGTTAGCACTGTGCTGCTCACTGAAGTTAGTTTATCCTAAGGGTCGTGGAAGAGAAATGGCACCAGACCCTTTCTTGTCTCAGGAGGGGCAATTTGCACCTGCCTCTCTCCTGGAAGCCCTCCCAGAGGGGGTAAATAATCTTATCTCATGAGTTCCAGGCATTCCTCAGATTCCTGCCTTCACAATGTGTGTAGGCCATCTGCTCACCCGGCAGCTCTATGCATCTGTGTTCTATCCCATGCAGGCCTGCTGAGTTTTAAAACTTCACGTTTAGGGACCTGGTGTGGTGGGGACCCACACTGGTCCTCTGGGAGAGGGTCTTACCATGCTGGAATTGATATAGGTTTGTCCCAGAAAGGCAGTCACAGCAAAGTGCAAGGGGGCAGATTTGGAATAAAACTCAAGAAATATCCAGTATCCAGGCTAGCTACCCTCAGCAGGTGTCTCTACACCTATGTTGGTGGACAGGGGAGGGTAATGATGCCGGCCAGCTTTTTTGTTTCTGAAGAGGCAATGCACCTCTCATAGATGTTCTCCATGAAGGGGGAACCAAGTCTCCCAGTGCGTCCCAAGGGATCCTCAGATGGTGACATCCACTACCAGGCTATCTGCCCTCCTTTGCCACAGGAGCCAGCTGGGATCCATATGAGCCACATTGTGGACTTCTAAAACTCTGGTCTTTGAGCCATGTTGGTTGTAAAAACTTTCATTTTCCCAATGTCTTTAGAGAAGTGTTTTCCTTGTGCGATCCCCTGTGTAGTCCTCTCTCTCACCTCTCTCCACGACCAGGACTCCATCCTCTCCACAACATCCGTGATCCTTTTCTCTCTCAAATCACGTCTCCACACCTCCTTTCTTCCATGATGTGGCCTCTTCTCTCTTTCTGGTTGTGAATTTTGTTATAGGTCCTCAGATTGATTTCTTGATTATTCATTTGATATTTACCTAGCTGTATTTGATGGATGAGGCAGGTCTAGGGTCCTACTCCTACTCTGTCATCTTCCCAAATATGTTTAAAGCTTTGTGTTTGCAAGTATAAGTCAATATACATTTCCTGAAAACCAAAGTAAATGTTATTATAAGGAGACAGGAGTTTCATAAAAAAACTGAAGAGCAAGAATAATACTGAACATCAGGAAAGACTGGATCATGAAATTAGGAACTTCTCAGAAACCAATGCTGGGTTTACCTGGCAATTCTGTGTCTCATCACTGTTTCTTTCTTTGGAAACTGACTCTGCTCCCAAGCCACATGGTAGAAAATATAGCTGCTCAGAGCTAAAGAGATTTTGCATTATGGGGCAGCCACTCAGAAAGTAAAACACTTAATGGGTCCCAAGTTCAAAACGCTTTAGGGGCCCGATTCCACCCCAGATTGAAGCTACTATGGCCAGAGGAGCAGGGTTATGCAGGTGATGCATGGACATGTGGTGTTTTGTTTAGGTACTGTATATACAAGGATGAATAGCAGCATACCTACCCTCAAGTTGTTCACTATTTAGGATACAGGAATAAAATCAGAAAACTTGAAATTCAATGAGTTAAGGGCTTTATAACAGTACTGTGGGGAGCACAGAGGGAAAAGTAACTTTGCCAAATGAGGTTGCTGAAGTGTCAGCAGTTAAACTAACATTAAATCTGGGTTTTAAAGGCAGAATAGAAAGTTTATTAGAGGAAAAAGGGTGTAATGGTAGCAGAGAGAGGTGAGGGCATTCCAGAAAAGAAATGATATATGCAATGAGTAAAAGAGTTTGAAGATCCTAAAGGGTTCATTGTGACTGAAAAAATAGAGTGTGAGGAGGAGGGAGAGGTAGAGTAATAGGAAATTAAGGCAAAGGGAAAGCAATGTTTTTTGGGGAGGGTAGTCTCATATGCAATGCTAAAGAAGTCAAAATTTAATTAGTATGTAAAGGTTTTTAAGGAGAGAAGTGACATGAGCAGGGCTATTATTTGTATTTAAGTGAAACTCTGGCACTAGTAGGGCAGGTAGATACAGCTCATTAGGACAAGAAAGAATATAAATTTAGTACTAGTAGATCATAAACATGTTTCAGTGCATGAAGAATTCAGAGGAGCAACCCAAAATCTATGTGATCTTGGGCAAGTCATTTTATCTCTGCTTCAGTTTCATCATCAAGATCCTCATTTGTAAAATAGAGAATGATAATAGTACTTACATGTTGTTTTGAGATTAAAAGTGTTAATAGTGCTTGGTACATAGCTGGCACTGCGAGTGTTGCCCTTCATTTCCTTTTCTACCCTCTACCCAGACCTCAAAATTCCCAACCACACCCTGTCACAGCCACATTTGGTACTGGCTAGGGAAGTGCACTCAAGGGCTTCACTTTTAGTTAAATTTGGTGTGTTATTATGCTAAATAACTCCTCACCCTGTATCATCACGAGAAGCAATCAATGCAAAGGTTTCTGCCTCAAAAGGTAATTGGAATAGAATGGGGAGCTTTGTGTCAAGACCAATTGTAATAATCTGAAAGAAAATGAGAGCAGTGGGTTGTGGGAATAAAGAGGAGGAAGCTGTGATTAGGAAGATATTTCTGAGTTAGAATCAGTAAGATTTTGTGTCCAACTGAATGTGGGAATTGAGAAGGAGTGAGAAGTTGTGATTTTACATGTATGTGAGCAAGATAAATAGATCTTTTCATACTACTGTATCAACTACTTTGATTAAAAAAAAGATAGTAGATGGTGTCTACACTTATGATGAGCATAACATAACCTGTAGAGATGTTGAATAACTATGTTTTACACCTGAAACTAATGTAACACGAGTTAACTGTACTCAAAAAATTTAAAATAAAAAAAAACTGTTCACATTTCAGTTGACTTATTCATTTGGGCCATTGTTAGCTCTAATTGGATAAAAACAACTGAAGTGATTTCCACTCAGCAGTAGCCTGAACGGGGGATCTGTTGTGCCATTAGCAACAACTGTTGAGAGGAACAGTTGCTTACAGTTAAACTATATTGTTAATATAAGAAATAAGATTGAAATCTGATGTGGATAATTGGGGAATATTTTACAATATATATGTTCAGTTTAGTTTCCCCCCAAATATGATTATATTCAGTAGATTCCCATACAGTAATGGTCACAAGCCCAAATGTGTACAGGCACCAGAGAGGTTTCATGTTAGAAATTAGTATTGTAGAGCCAAAAATTAAGTCCTCCATTAAAAGAAACCTCGGGCTGCACATAGCCCCAGGCCTAAATAAACTTAA
This sequence comes from Proteles cristata cristata, assembly GCA_017311185.1. Taxonomy (NCBI): domain Eukaryota; kingdom Metazoa; phylum Chordata; class Mammalia; order Carnivora; family Hyaenidae; genus Proteles; species Proteles cristata. The sequence continues at coordinate 169,143 of JAESUZ010001085.1, read as the reverse complement.
CCAGCTTTTCCACTTCTGAGCAAATGCCTGCGCTGCGGGAAGCTAACACCTAACCAGCTCTCTCTGCTTCTGTAACAAAGCTTAAGGCTTGCTTCCCCGCCGCCGGATTGCCCAAGGGACTAGCCCCCTGGGGGCAGCCACTCCCAAAAGGCCAGCAGCCACCCCCCACCTTGCTGAGAGAAGGGCCTGGAGAGAGAGATGTTAACCTGTTAGTCGCCAAACAAGACTTAAAACTCGCTCCATGATAGACTGAATTCAAAGGTATCCCAAATGTTGTAATTAGATCCAGCCAAACCTGATGGCGGGAACCAATCAGATACGGTATATGTTCACATTTGAATGTTAACCAATGGCAAACTTGTAACCATGGAAATCTGTCCCTCCCCATGACTTGTTTACTTCTGTCTATAAAAAGGCTGCAGAGGCCTCTCAGCGTCACCGGCAACGAGTGACTGCGCGGAGGAACGGGTTCGAACCTGCAAATAAACAACCCTTGCCGCTTGGCTTTGACTCTGGTCTCTGGTGGTCTGTTTTTGGGGTTCTCTCGAATTCTGGGCGTTTCAGTAGCAGTCTCCATGTTGCAACATCTGAAAACATGCTTAAAAAGAAACATTTTAGAGCTTAAAAAGCATTATTATCATTGATATTTATCTAATCAACAAAGTACAAAATAAAGCAGGCTTTCAGAGTTGCATGAATATAATTTCCCAATTCCATCTGGCTCAATAATGCTATTTTCATTTTCAATTTGAGAGGCTGTAAACATGTTTATTTTTTCCAATTTGCTCTTGTGCCAAAGAGGTTGCTCAAAAAGATTCTTTTTCTTCTGACCCTAGAAGCCCCTGACCTAAGGTAATAAATTCAAAATGTGATTTTTGTAGCCCATGGTTTCAAAACATTATAAAACAAAATGTATAGGATAGGACTGAACATATAAGTCCTCCTTTTCAGAAACAACAATAGTAGTCATGTTGGAAAGTAACATACTATCTATAGGTTATTATCATTACTATTAATGAATGGACTTTTATCTGTCATTTAAAAAATTTGCTATGAAACATTTTAAAGACAAAAATAGAAAATAGAAACAAACACCCATTTAGCATAACCCAGATTTAATCACTGTTGACATTTTATTATATATATTTGCTTTACCTATTTTTTAAAAATCTCTAGCAGATAATGCTTTTTTAAAACTTTACCATTATGACACCAAGTAGTTGAAATTATCTTTGATATCAACTAATACCCAATGTTCAATCCCAATGACTGTCTCAAAATGGCTTGTTTATTGCTTTTTTTTTAAAAAGAAGGTTTTATTTATTCAAAGCAAGGTCCAAACAAGGTCAGCATGTTGCACTTGGTTGATACATCCCTAAAGTCTCCTTTATTCTGTAACGGTGTTCCCTTCATTTTATTTGTGTCAGTTAATTGTTGACAGAATCAGGTTATCTGTCCTGTAGAATTTTATACATTGTACCTTTATGGTGTCATTAAATATGCCCTTCTATCCCCCTAATGTCTATAAATTGGTAGTTAAATCTAGAGGCTTGATTATATTGAGATTTTAATTTTAATTTTGGCAAGAATGCTTCCCAGTTACTGCTGTGTACTTACTATTGCAACGCATCAAAAGGCTTATAACATCTTATTTTCTACTTTTAGTGTTTTTAAGATTGACCACTAGGTTTAGGTGATGTCTGCATCAGATTATTATCACTAAAGGTTTTAATAATAATAATCATTGCCTAGGTCCATTATTATATTGGGCTTACAAAATGGTGATTTTTTTTCTAATTCTATCACTTCTCATGTAATTATAAATGGTGATTCTTCTATAACAACTTTCCTTCAACAACTATTCAAATACCATGAAAATATAAGTTTTACAGGAAAGGCATAATAATTGCTTCTTTTTATTATGTTCTAGAAGAGGTTGGTGCCATAGCAATGAAAGCAAAGCAAGATGTAAAATTGGAGTATACAATAGATACTAATACTAATATATAAAATACTATTAAAAATGGGAATAGAAAATTAATAGCTAGTATTTTATCTTTTCAATCTCTACAAACAAATCCTCTGCTAAACTGAGACTCTCTCTCTCTCTCTCTCTTTTTTAACCACACGTGGAAATCCTGAAAAGAATAACTTACTATCTCTTCTAGATCAGCAAGTGTCCATGTCTAAAGAATATTTCTTTTAGGGGTCAACTGTATCATTGAGAGGAAGAGGATTTACACATGCAAGTCCCATTAATATTAATAGGAGTTACCAGCATAAATCACACTGCAGTGATAGGTGAAAAGACTCTCCAGTCTACTAGAATTAAAGTTCTAATGATTACCTGTCAAATGGCCCTAAGAGTCATCATCACCAGGAAGAGCAGACATGGCAACTTGTATGGGAAGGGCATGTCCTTGCAGCCTCACAGCTAAACTATATTGATGGAAAGAAAACTGGCCTTCAAAATGTGATGTGTGAGGCTAAGTGTTAAACCACTTAATGAATGTTTTAAAAAATCCACCACTAAAGAGGAGAATTCAAACATCAAATCACTTGTTTAAAAAGAAAAGTGTGAATATTCTATGAGCTCCAAGGTGCTTGAAGGATAATACAGCTACTTGTTTAAAAATTAAATTGACCTTATTTTTCATAAATTTGATTTATGAATCATCTCACAGATAAATCATCAGCTTTGAAGAGTCCTGTTATCTTTTGAATGTATTCTATCTGACACACTTTAGGAAACTACCTGGAGTTGGCAGAAAATGTCACTGTGCTTTAATTACTTGATTCAGGAGCAAATCATAGTTCAGTGAATGATTTCTGTGTAAAAAGAACATCAGCAGTCTATTATCTACTTCGAGCAAGTTGTTTTTAAAAAAACTTTTTAAAAATGTTTATTTATTTTTGAGAGCAAGACAGAGTGTGAGCCGGGGAGGGTCAGAGAGAGAGGGAGACACAGAATCTGAAATAAGCTCCAGACTCCGAGCTGTCAGCACAGAGCCCGACACGGGGCTCGGACCCATGAACTGTAAGATCATGCCCTGAGCCTAAGTCTCAGCGTCCCTATTTCAAGTAAGTTGTTAGGGACTCAACCACCAAAGAGAAAAAAACTTCAGGTTCTCATTCACCAAGTAAATATGAAAAACATTTCATATTCTCAGATACTAAGTGAGATGTGAAAACAGTGTGTAGGCAATTAATATACTATAAAACCATAGCCCATGCCTCACAGCACTGATTTCATACAGAATGAGGTCTGATGCTGGCATCTAGAACAATTTGCTAAGTAAATTAACCTATGTATTATTTGATTGCCTTTCTCACAAACCTGACACTGTTGACAAATGCTTAGAAACAAAACCAAGTATACAACTGGGCAATTAATTGTTTAAATAATAGACTGATACCAACAAATAAATTAGTTCCAAGAAAATCTTTAGTTTCTTGGCATATATGCAAACTTTTAATAGTGAAAAATAGGAAACCATGCCCAAAAGTCATCAAAACAGACTTTTATTTCCTCTAAAACCTGTTATTGTGTGAAAATTATGAATAATCATATTTGTGGTTTTGAAGTGCATATAAGAAAATCAACCAAGAATAGAGCTAATTCATTTACTATCAATATTAGTAAATAACTTATTTGCAAGAAAATTATTTAATTATTGCTTTAAAGGATCAATATGATTTAGCAATCAAACTTCAACAAAATTTTTTGAGATCTTTAGGACTTTAGGCAAAGGGCTACCTTCTTGGGAAATATAGCTATGACAGAAGTTAATCATTAGCATAGTCATTATTTCAGATAAAGGGCTGTCAATCTCAGAAACTACCATTTTAGAAGTTAACTATTAATGTAACCATTTTACTATGGGCAACTAAGTATCACTGGAGATGGGAAAAATTGCAATTCAGTTTTCCTATAGAAAAATACCTAAATTTATAGTATCTACCTACCTACCTACCTATCTATCTACCTACCTACCTACCTTCCTTCCTTCCTTCCTACTTTTTTGGGTAGGCATTCCAACTAGACAAAGACACAGTAGCAACACAGGGTAATTGGTTTTCATATAGACCACTAAACTGAGCGGTATTTTCATTTTTGGTGAAAGAGTATGTATAACTAAACATCTTAAACATATGAATCAAAATTCTTTGACAATGTTTAACATTTTAAATTAGCTATTGAAGGGGCGCCTGGGTGGCTTAGTCGGTTAAGCGTCCGACTTTCGCTTAGGTCATGATCTCGCGGTTCGTGGGTTCGAGCCCCGCGTCGGGCTCTGTGCTGACTGCCAGCTCACAGCGTGGAGCCTGTTTCAGTCTGTGACTCCCTCTCTCTCTGACCCTCCCCTGCTCACGCTGTATCTCTCTCTCCTAGAAATAAATAAAACATAAAAAATTTAAAAAAAAAATAAAATAAATAAATTAGCTATTGAAACTTCTGTATTTCATATAACATATTAACTTTATTCATATAACTTCAGGCTTATGGTTGTACAACAAAACCAAAAAGTTTTTTCTTTGATTTAAAACTATAAAAATATTTATTTGCAGAATTTAAGAAAGCTGAAAAGAAAGCTCTTAGAATAATTTCTATTACATTCTGAGGCAACATGAAATATTTAAGGTTCTCTATCAAAATGTTTTAAACAGTTTTGTAATATTTTAATCACCATTAATCATATTTAGGAATCTTTAAATATTTCAATAGTATTTAATAAATAACCTGGAAGAGAGATTATGAGGATGCTTAATGGATAAAATAGGGTACAATATGGGTTGGACCAATGGACCACAAAATACCCCCTTCCTTGTCTACATATAGATAGCTGCAGTAAAGCTATCATAATTTTCTGGTTATTATTCTGAGCTTACTCTGAATGGTTGTTTACATAAATGTGTATGCTGCATTCAAGAGGCCTTAACTCTTAAACTGTAACAAAGTACAGTATTTTAATTGGTGCAATTGTATTCAGACTCAATACTTCCATATATAGTGTGACCTTTCATGTTGCTGGTATTGAGGGGCAGGGTCAATACCTGGTGCTTCTAGGTATGTATTGTACATTTAGACCATTGCATAAGTTTGATTTCGGGAAACTTGATTTAAGATCAATCTATTAACAAAATAGTTTATAATGTGATTCCACTATCCCTGATTTGCATAATATAAAAGGGGAAGAGAGACATAGAAGGGTCCAAAAAGATAGGAGATGGGCTGTACAATGGGCAGACAGTTAAGAGCAGCTTGAGAGGCTGGGAAGGTTTTCCTTTCACCTGGATTCAGTTATATCTACAGGGGATTGGAAAATTTGAGGCAAGGGCTATATTCCTTGGTTCTTTTCATTTCCTAGAAGTCTATGACCAGACAGAGCTAGCTTCCCTTAAGATCTCTAAAATCTAGAGAGCTCATAGTCCCACTGCAACTGAAGTAAGAACTATGTGCTTTCTACTATAGCTATGGTTCTCTGATTGGTGATGTAGGCCAGAATGCACAATAAGCATTTTATGTATTTAATTATTGAAACAAATGAAATCCAAACTATTGCTCAAAAAAGCAAATCATCAGAGCTTGGCTCCTGGAAAACTTTTAACACTGTCATGGTAACTGTAACTAGGTTTGTTGGCTATGTATAACTCTAAGATTTTTATGTTAAGTGTATATTAGGGTTTACCAATTGTCATACTGTATTGAGAGTCTTTAGTGACTTTAGGTGTACCTACCAGAAATGATATGAGAATGTATATAGTGCTTTCCTTATTAAGACTCAAAACCACAATTCCATGTTACTATGTTTTATGGTCTATAAGACTATAAAATACTAACTTAGGAAATAGTTTTATTTTAAAAGCTTGATGCAATAAAAAAACACTGTGATCTACTGTGTTGGGGGAGTTGACAGCAAACAATTTGCTGCATGAGATTTTTGATAGTCACCTTCAAGTCAAGGGGAAAACACCCCCCTTGTCAGAAAAACCATCTTAAGGATTGCACTGTATTTATCTTCAAAAGATAGAAGAGTCAAATGATTATCTTCAAAATCATTCTCCTAAGGTATGTAATGTGTTACTATTTCCACCTTACATATGGAGAAAGTGAGCCCTATTTTTAGACAAAATAAACAATTTGTCTAATTTCATCAGTAATATAGGTAGGACTAAACTGGGTCCATATACGATTAAGCTCTAGTTACCTGACTAGATAGAATTTCCACATACTGATGAACATATCCAAATCTTGCCTCCATTCCTTCAGTCCCATATACTTTCCTAGTGTGTAAATGATCCACATACAAATAGCACTGCTAGCATTAAAAAATGTTGAGTAATGGACTCATGATTTGTTTGTAAAAGTGAGTGCCTTAATATTGGCATTTTCAGTAATTCTCAAGATAGAAAACAAAACAAACTTCTATTCCAAACATAGGCTCCTGCCTAGATCAGGATATTTTAGCTTTCCTCAATTACATTCACATGTGCTTTAATCATTGGTGCCATCATGCTTATATCCTTATATAAAGAAAATAGAATTAAAATAAAGGAAGTACGTGACCGGATGATTCTAAAGATGTGGATTTCAAACAAAGACCCAAAGTGGTAATCAAAAGCTTTCCTAATACCACAGAATTATTAACAATGCATAGGATCACTTTCATATCCATAGGTATATTCCTGGGAATCAATCCATTTACATTCATCTGCTAATTCCAAAGGTGTGTTATTTTAAAGCAGGCAAGCCAATGTGCTTTACAAGTGTTTTGTGTTCTTACAATGTCCTTTTCAAGGAAAATCCCCTTTCCGATTTCTATGCCCTGTTCTCTTGGTAATTATGTATGTCAACCTGGTGCTGTTTTCTAACATTTTTGAAACATTTCTTCCATGAAGAAGACTCTGAGGCCAGGAGGAATTTTCAAAGTGGGTGTACAATTTGGTGTATATCCATTACTGAGAGGACTCCTCTGGGTTTTCCAGGCTTGCGCTTTCCTTGGGAGTCTCAGAGTTCGCTTCTGGTATGAAACTAGATTCTGAGGCCTTTGATTGTAAACTGTCCCCATCAATGATAATGTCTTCAGGATTTGGTGGGGGTGGACAGAAATCTTCACTGGGGCAGATTTGCTGGAAAAGTGTTTCAGCCTGGCCAGGGAAAAAAGGACACAATAGTGTTTGGTTTTCAGTTTAAAACGTGTATACCTTTCTGAATTATTTTAAAAATGAAGTTATCACCCTTGAAAATTTCTTTTTTTTTTTTTTTACAAATAGTTTATTGTCAAATTAGTTTCCACATAACACCCAGTGCTCATCCCCACAAGTGTCCTCCTCCATGCCCATCCCTCCTCCCCCTGAAAATTTCTTTTTAAGTTACCAAATTTTATCAAGTATATATGATCTTTTAAAATTCCACTTTCAGAATTTCATGACTTTTCTCTAATTCTATGCATGCATTCAGGCTCACCCTTCATGTATTATCAGTACTTGACCAGATTATCAAGTGTTAGATAGCTGAGAATTTAAGAACATTCATTCTACATGTCAGTATGAATAAAATTTCCTTAAATTCTTTATGTAATTTCCCAATAGAGCCTATCTGTGATAGCTGTACAAATTTATCATATAATAATTTTAATGAGTCATTGTTAAAATTAAGAAAATTATTCATTATTTGTTCAACAATTTACTTTTCTGGAATAATTGACCTCTCTCTGGGCTTTAAGGGGTATAACACAGTGTTTAAGATCGTGGACTCTGAATAGATGGCCATGTGGAAATGGTGGCTCTGCCATTTAGCATCAATGCAATTTGGGGGAATGCTTAATTAACTTCTGAGCCTTGCTTTTCTTGTCTATAAAATGGCAGAGACTAAGCATCTATATATGGTAGCTGTTATCCCTGTTATTGATAATAATTTAAAATGTGAAAATTTAAGCTCAGCTTAGTCTGGCAGGGTAAGAGAAGAAAAAAGTGAATGTGATCTTAATTAACGACAGATACATACATACACACACGTGAAAGTAAATGTAACAACAAACATTGCTATTCTATTTTAAACATATCTCTACTTTTGTTTAGATGAATACAGCTCATTGTTATATCAGGGTCCTTGCGAAACTAGGGAACTTGCACTCTATCCTATTGGTAACAAAGGCCCTTAAATGGTTTTAAGATATAGGCTTATTTGAAAGGCTATAATGTCTTTCCATACTGCTTCAATCCTTCCTCCTGACATGCACACAAAGTCATCCATTAGGTTAGAAGTTGACACACAGGGAGGGTAATTCCAGGGAGGCAAATTCCCTGAGTTGAGAAAACTGGTCTGAAAGTATGGGAGGATAAGGTGGCTACAATTCACAGGACAGAGCACGTGGTAGAGAGCTGCTGTGTAAAGAAAGATTTCCTGAGACTTGTGGAGTCCCACTTAAGAATTTAGCAAAGTACTGATTTGAGCAAATGTGGGAGGAAACTTCCCAAGGCTAGGTGTTCCTTAACTCAAGACAAAAAGAGAACAAACAGTGATCGTTACCGCCTAACATCACAAAAAGAAAGAGACCCAGTACTCTTGCCCAGACTCCTCCAAATGTATTTGGTCAAGTTCTTAGTCTTAAGTACCAAAGAGCAGAAAAGATAAGAAACAGAGAAGCTTATCAAACAACTCCCCAGGAATGCATCAGCAAATACAAACTATGGAAGGGTCTACAGCACAAATACTCCAGTTTCTTCAACAAATGAAGAAAACAGACAGAGGGGGAAACCTTTAGATTAAAAGAGAAGATAAATAACCAATTACAATGCATGGATCTTATCTGTATTCTGTTTCAAACAGTAAAAATCAATATAAAAATTTATGAGACAGTTGAGAAAAAAAAAAAAAGAAGTTGACAACTATGGTCCACAGGCCAAATCCAGCCTGTTTTGTAAATAAAGTTTTATTGGAACACGGGCACTCTCATTCATTTATCTATTTTCTATAGCTGTTTTTGCACTGTAATGGCAGGGCTGAGTAGATGCAAAAGTTATGACAGGGGTGGCAAAAGCTAAGCTATTTACCATCTGGCTATCTACAGTTGGTAGACTCATGCATCAGGTGATTAAAACTGACATTCCTTGTGAGTGGGTGGAAGGACAGTAAACAGAAACTTTTGAGCTTTGATGTGAAGTTGAAAGAAGAGATAGAGAGAAAAATAGTTTCTTCCTTTCTTGAGTATAATTCAAGGGTATATCTTTGGACATGCCATTTTACTATAACTATTGTGAAACAGAATATTTGAGATGCCTGCTTAACTCCCCACCCAGGAACTTATCATAATCATTACTGGAGACACTTAGCTCATAGAAGCAGGAGGACTGAGGTCAGTCAGAGCCTCCATCTCACAACTCAGTTCCTCTAATGGTCTTTTTGTCTTTTATCTCAACCTTGTTGTACTATTGAAGTTCTCTCTCACCCTCACTTCCTTCCACTCTCTGCATACAATCAATGGCCAAATCCTAACAGTCTTCTCTCCTACTTTTTGACTCCATTTTTTCCTTCCCTCTAGACATAGCCCAGGCATACATCATCTTTCTGTTAGTCAATAGCAACATTTCAGAACTGGACTCGTCACCTTGCCTCTAGGGTTCCCTCAGGTAATCCATCTCCATGCTGGCTTCAGAAGAGTCTTGGAAATGAAATTGTTTATGCCATTTTCTGGCTTAAAACATTTCAATGACTCTGCATTTCTAACAGAATAAAAATCCAAGATCTTTGTTATGGAATACAAAACTCTATAGGCTTACTTCTCTAGTCTTATCATTTATTTCATCTCATCTTCACCTTTCAGATCTTTTGCTTCACTAATATCTATTTATGGGTGCTTTCTTAAACACACCATGATGTTTATATCCTGGATTGGTGCAGATGTTGGAATGTTTCAGTTATCTTCATTTGTATGGGGAATTGCTACTCATTTTTTATATCCCTCTCTGTAAAGTTCTTTGACTCCTAAGTAGAGCTCATGGCTCCTCTGTTTTATTTTTGAACTTTGATATTATTCTATTATTGCATATACTACACTGCATTGTCATTTTTTACACGTTCTTCTCCTTACTAGATAGTGATTCCTCCAGGGATGACAAGGACTGGGTTTCATTCAAGTCTAGATCCTTAGTTCCTGGTGTGGAGTAGAATCCCAATATACAGTTTTTAATGCATTGAAGAACTTTAAAAACTGTATATTGTACAAATGTTGAATATAAATAATTATTATTAATACTACTACTTTGCTTCTACTCCAGTTCCTGTGTATCTCACAGCTTGTCTCCCTTTTGTTACCTCCCTATAGGATACATTTTCCGCTGGGCCTCAGTCGCTGTGGCTGGCTCCCACCCTCTGTTTCCATATATCCTGGTCACATTCTGTCTCTTAGGATTGCCAACCAGTCACAGGCTACTGCACCACCCTTATTTGTGTTCTACCTGCTTGTGGAACTCTCACCATCAGCCCATCTGCCACTGGCCCTCACTGATGCCAATTTCCTCCAGCCATCCTCCAGCCCTTACCATCTTTCATCTAATTGCTGGAAACTCTTAGGGTCAACTGCCATGTTCTGGAAGGTCTATCTAATGCTTCTTGGTCTGCTGCATTTTATTTGCTAACTAAGCCTCAATTGTGAGAGTTGTCATAAAGAGGCTAGTTCAGAGTAGTGAATTCTTAGCTTTTAAATCCTTCTTGCCCTTTATAAGACAAAAGTTAGCTTAAAGGGTAGCTTCAGGTGGCTAAAAACATTAAAAAGCCATAATTATATGGGGACCTGGTTTCTTTATATTGGGAAGTATAGAGAAGACGCACAGTTATCGAAGACATTCCTATGTTTATTTAACACACATCTACACAAAACATAAAAAAAATATTTTGTCAATCTAGCAGTTAAATGTATTTAGAATGTATCCATCCACATTAACAAGATGGAAGTAGCACAGCACACTAGATGAATGTACAAGCACTAGGGTCCAACAGACTTGAGTTTAACTTTTGGCTCACATATTTCCCAGCTATGTGATCTTTGGACAAGTTACTTAGCCCATGTTGGGTCTTAGTTTCCTCATCTGTAAAATGGGCATGTCCAGCAGATACTCATATGGTTGTGAGGACCAAATGAAATAATACATATGTGATGCTTAGGATATTGTCTGGCACACAGAAGATGCTCAATGAATGGTGACTTTAGAAAATGTGACACCTGGGGCGCCTGGGTAGCTCAGCTGATTAAACGTACTACTTCGGCTCAGGTCACGATCTCACAGTTTGTGAGTTCGAGCCTCACATCGGGCTCTGTGCTAACAGCTCAGAGCCTAGACCTGCTTCTGATTCTGTGTCTCTCTCCCTCTCTGTACCTCTCTTGCTCATGCTCTGTCTCTCTCTCTCTCAAAAATAAGTATTAAAAAAAAGAAAAAAAAAGAAAATGTGACACCTAAAATTGCCCTTTCCTTCAATGGCATGAGAAATTGAAGGATAATGCAATATGTGAGCAAGTTGGTAGGTCATATGATCTATAAAACTAGTCTTCAACTTACAGATTTTGCACCAAAAGTCATAAACAAATTGCTATTATGCCATAAAGACAACATTCTAAATCGTGGTTAGGGTTCCGACATCAGCCAATTTAAACCATTATACGTCTGAAATATAATACAAAGAATACAGTACTATATAATTATTCTTGTTCTCATGGTAGTGGCACCTCTTAGGGGATGGAAGCTCCTGAAGGAGGAATAAGGATCAATGATCTTGGGAGTAGAGAAGTATAGACCAGTCTACTCATCAGTATGTGTGGATAAATGAGACACTACTTGTATTAAGAAAAGAGATATCATATGTCTTTTTCAGAAAAAAAAAGGAAGTAACAAACTATAAGAAACAGCAAGTCACAGAAAGAATCACAATTATCACTTGGACTAGCAACATTGTGGTGATAACAGAGAATGTCTTGGTGTGCTCTTGCACACTTTAACTTGTATTAAACAAAGATATATTTTTAGTATGTTTTCAAATCATAAATAGTTCCACATGAATACAAGCGAGACAGGTCTATGCTCTTCAACATCTATACATTTACAAATAAGAAAAGCAGATGCAAACTTGGTAATTGGTAAAATAAACACTTTATTTATAAAAAAGAAAATCAAGAGGTGCTTATATTTGCTACATAGGTAAAGCCTAGGCAATGTTCTAAGAGCTTTTATGGATAATTTGGAAAACAAAAGTAATCAATTAGTGAGTGGGTTAATCAAAGGATAAAATACTGAAATTAGAACACAGTTTATCTGAACATACTATTTGTAAATATTATTACCGATGCCCTTTAAAGTGAACTGGAACCATCTTGGGTTCCTGTTAAATTAATAGACTAAATGATGGAGGACTTCCCACTTTTGATATCACTGGCTGAATAGGATTATCCAGGATTACCATTAGCCTCAAGATGAGAAACACAATGTGGCAAAAACTATAGATGCATGGGGCATGCAGCCTTGCCACTGTGACTAAAAATTAAAGGTCAATGAGGTCATTTGCTTCTACAAGATCCCTGCTGCTAGTTGGATTGAAACTTACATCTGTGATTTTAAAATAATGTTAAATTATCCATTTATTGGTTCCATAGATATGCCAACTATATCTGTGAAAAGTTTAGACTTGTGCCTCAAAAAATATATTTTGTTTTTCTTTCTTGTCAAGTGCAGAGAAATGTATTTATATATGCACCTGGATCTTCATCTTAATGGAATCATAGTTCACTTTTGGCAGCTTTTCTCAGCCTGTGCTCTACCAGTTCATAGCCTTGCCCAGAAGTGCTGTCACAAAATTCCACTTTCATTAGCATCTTCCTCAGCAGCTATGACAGTAGGTTTGAGGACACCAGCTTGTGCCCAAACATTAAAGAAACCATGTTAACTGTGAAAAAATAAGTTACATGTTCTTTTCCAAAATAAAAAAATGTGTTAAGACCATTTAAAAATGACATTTTATATGTAATTACTTACTAACTTAATGTTACTCCTTTTGAAATGACTCAGAAGTTAACAAAGAAAAACAGTTCCTGTATTTCAAAATAATAAGAGGCCACAGTTTAAATTAGAAACAAAGTTTCTTTAGAAGACTAGCATTATAAATTAATTTTTCAGAATCTGTATTTCTAACATCTTCCATCCTTATTCCCACAATGGAATTCCTAAATGCTCTCTTGAAATTCACTGTTATAGTCAAGAATGTAAAAATATTGGATATTATATTTCAAGTATATTTAAAGAAGCTTTGTCATTCATAGGAAAATGTTTATGGGCAAATTACAGAGGTGGTATTAAATGACAGAGATGCTTTTACAGTCTTTTTTCCCAAATCCCAGAGGAAAAAACAACTTACTTTCCTTACCACACCAACTTTAACACAAAATTGAGAAACATCAACAGCCTTACCTGTTTGACTGCATTATCATTTCCTAAACCACAGTCTGGGCCAGGGCAGACATAAACGTTGGATGGTAAATCATTATAAGAGTTCCTGCTGACATCTGAAGAATCTCTCATATTAAAGTAAAGAGCCCACAGAAGTCTTGGTTTTTCATTTTCTTCATATTCTAAATGTAGACATAAATTTTAGTCACATCTAAAGCACAATAATCCTGTCATTTAATACAATATGTAGCTAACAAAATCATGACCGTATAGTGTACTAAATCAGAGCTTTGTATGTAAAAATATAGTAAATCTGTATCCACGCAGATATATTTCAAGCAATAATGGGTTTTCAGCCTCCGATAAGTAAAATTTAAAAAATTATTTTGATTACTAATATGTTACTTAGATATAACACCATTTGTATTCTCTTCAATTTCTATCATTTCTCCTCAGCAGTATCATTCATCCTTAAATTATGTCAGTGAAGAAGATAACACTTTTTTTTTATGTTTCACATATACAAATCAACTTGAAAAATATATACAGTAAGTTAATGATATATACAGGATTATAAGGTATCCAAAAGAGACAAGTCTATAGAGACAGGAAGTAGATTAGTGGTCACTTAGAGCTGGGGGAATTTGAGTAAGTGAAGGGTGACTGCTAACGGGTGTGAGGTTTCTATTTTAGGCGACGGAAATATTCTGAAATTGACTGTGGTAATGGTTGAACCATTTGATGACGAACATATTAAAAAACATTGAATTTTACATTTTAGGTGGGTGAACTGTACAGTATGTGAATTATATCTCAATAAATTCATAATTATATCTTAATAAAGCCACTATTAAAAATAGTATATATGGGATTAAAACACTGATATCCTTACTTACTGACACTTTGTCCTACTGGGTTATAAAAGTAATGGCAATTGGCAAACAACAAAAATATGATTGCGAGTGCTTGCTTCAGCAGCATATATACTAAAATTGGAACAAAAGTAAAGATGTGAGACTTCAAGTTGTTTTTAGCACACATTCTCTCATTTAACAGCAAGCACCTATTATGTATGTTAGACATTGGGCTAATGTAGACTTAGTCCTTAGCTTCTGATATTTTATATTCCCCAATACAAAGCCTAGCACAAAAAAGATACTCAGTGAACAATTTCTAAGTTTATTTTAATCCTATTTTCAGGTATAATCAAAATATGATGGGGGTGCCTGTGTGGCTTAGTCGGTTAAGTGTCAGACTTCAGCTCAGGTCATGATCTCACAGTTCGTGGGTTCGAGCTCTGCATCAGGCTCAGAGCCTGGAGCCTGCTTCAGATTCTGTGTCTCCTTCTCTCTCTGCCAGTTCCCCGCTCATGCTCTGTCTCACTCTGTCTCTCAAAAACAAATAAATGTAAAAAAATTTAAAAAAATGATGTGCTCATTAAAAGATTCAGTCATATGGATCTCAAGAAACTTCACAGAAGACCATGGGGGAGGGGAAGGGGGAAAAAAGTTACAGAGAGGGAGGGAGGCAAACCATAAGAGACTCTTAAATACTAAGAACAAACTAAAGGTTGATGGGTGGTGGGGGAGAGGGGAAAGTGGATGATGGGCATTGAGAGGGACATTTGTTGGGATGAGTACTGAGTATTGTATGGAAACTAATTTGACAATAAATTATATTAAAAAATAAACATTTTTAAAATTAGAAAAAATAATAAATTACTAGCAACTTAAAAAAGTAAAAATAAAAGGCTCAACCCGAGATGTATATGAAGACTACCCAAGACCGTGGGGCACCTTGTGAATCATAAAGAAAATACTAAAGGTATAACTAGTTAATTAGCTCTTATTGTTAAACTGGAAATCACTATAGAGAAATTCACAGCCAGCCGCAATATCCAATTAACAAGAATACCTAATTCCCCAATTCAGGATAAAGAGTATTTTGTTATATTTAATTTAAAATATCTCTATTACTTAACTACAAATTACGTTATTTTTCTAGTTTATTTTGAATAATACATTATTATTAGTGTGATAGGACAAAGAAGCTATGAATGGAAGAAGAGATCCCTTACCATGCCTCTTCCTAATGCTAAGATCTAGGAGTCCAAGGTATCACTAATTTCATGTAAACACATGATAGATGGTGAAGCCTATTTATTGACAAAATAAAGGAACATAAGGAACTCATATTTCACAGCTAAAACCATATGGCTCTTAGTAAATTTATTAAGTTTAGTTTCACTAAATCTTACAGAAAGATAAACATACCACCTGTGATCTGCGACACCAGACTCCATGAGCATTGTGGAAAAGTGGGCTAAGGTCTGGAATTCCTTTAATATTGCCCAGTCCATTTCTCAGCATACATGAAGAGAATTTATCCTGTACTCTGTGAAAGTTCCAGCTCAAAGCAGGGCTTCTACCCAGCAGAAGTTTGGAAAAATGAATAATCCAATAGATTATAGGAAAGAAATTTCACTGAGATTGAAGCATTGAGAAGGAACCATGAAGATGATGAAAAGTTGACATAGGCTGAAGATAAATGCTCTAGATAGAAGGGAGTTGTCAGGCTTTGACCTTAAAACCCTCAAAGAGACATATAATTGCTTCATCTTTCTTTGAGGTCAGGTGGAAGGCTGAGAGATAGCTGGAAAAATAACATGCAATTGTGAAGTACACAGCGGTCAAAAATAAATAGTAAAGCTGCTGAGGTTTGCCTGGGAATATATCACCTGACCAGGAGTAGAACTGATTTTCTGTAGTATCTCATTTCATCAATTAGATAGTGTAAAGGACTAAACATGTAATAGGTAATTTAGAATAAGATCTTGGGCGAATTAAATGGGTAGGCAGAAAAAAAAATCAACAATGGCATACCAAATAAAGGCAATAAATGACCTGTAGTTACATGCCATATTTAGGAAGAGACTATTTTAGTAACAGAAGAGCAAAAAGGAATACAAAAAGGAATTAAGATATTTGACTTCTGAGTCCAACAATTACTTAACATCTTTACCAGCCATGGACCTCAAGATAACACTATGGGGGCATTTTTTTTTTACCTTTTTGAGGTATGAAATGAATGAGATAGGATGAGATAATTCCACATGCCATGCCCAAATGAAAAACAGAAAGAACAGCAATGGTGCAGTAATGATACTATATTATACACATTTCAAGATATAGTGCTAACACAATTCTTGCTTCAATTCATATAGAAAGTCTCAATTTCCTGAGTAAAATAAGAAATCACTTAGGGTAGTTATACTATTGCTCACTCAGTGCTTTGAAGGATATTCTGTAGTCTGGAAGAATTAATCCAGACTAGTATGAATGGTGAGCAATCACCTATTTTTTTCGCATGTATAATCAGGTTCATTAAGCATAAAACATATGAAATTTCTTTGGATTTGGAAATAGGGAAGGGTTTAGAAATCTTTGATATTCTTTTTTTTTTTTAATGTTTTATTTATTTCTAGGAGAGAGAGAGAGA
>JAESUZ010001085.1:0-152111 GCA_017311185.1 Proteles cristata cristata | reverse complement strand
TGGGGAAAAACAGATTTTTCTCTATAGGCAAGGATAAGACAGGGATGTCCATTTTGACCACTGTTATTTAACACAGTATAGGAAGTCCAAACCGCAGCAATCAGGCAGCAGAAAGAAATAAAAGGCATTGAAATATGTACAGAAGAAGTCAAACTTTCACCATTTGCAGATGACATGATACTCTATATAGAAAACCCAAAAGACTTCACTAAATAATTGCTAAGACTGATACATGAATTCAGTAAAGTTGTAGCATACAAAATCAATGTGTAGAAATCTGTTGCATTTCTATACACCAATAACGAAGCAGCAGAAAGAGAACTGAAGGAATTGATCCCATTTATAACTGTACCAAAAACCATAAGATACCTAGGAAAAAACCTAACCAAAGATGGAAAAGATCGATATTCTGAAAACTATAAAACACAGATGAAAGAAACTGAAGAGGATACAAAGAAATGGGAAAACATGCCATGCTTACAGTTTGGAAGAACCAATATGGTTAAAATGCTATGCCATCCAAAGCAATCTACACATTCAATGCAATTGCTATCAAAATATTATCAGCATTTTACTTACGGCTCAAACAAAACATCCTAAAATCTGTATGGAACCACAAAAGATCCAGAATGGTGAAAGCAAAATTGAAAAAGAAAAGCAAAGCTGGAGGCATTACAATCCCAGACTTTAAGCTATATTACAAAGTTGTTGTGATCAAGACAGTATAGTAGTGGCATAAACATAGATACACAGATCAATGGAAAAGAATAGAAAACACAGAGGTGAACCCACAACTAAATGTTCAATTAATCTTTGCCAAAACAGGAAAGAATATCAATGGAAAAAAGACAGTCTCTTCAATAAATGGTGTTGCAAAAACTGGACAGCAACATGCAAACAAATGAAAAAGGACCACTCTCTTAGGGCATACACAAAAGTAAATTCATAATGGATGAAAGACCTAAATGTGAGACAGGAAATCATCAAACTCCTGGAGGAGAACACAGACAGTTACCTTTTTTTACATCAGCCATAGCAACTTCTTACTACAAGTCTCCTGAGGCAAGGGAAACAAAAGTAAAAACAAACTATTGGGGCTTCATAAAAATAAAAGAGCTTCTCCACAGTGAAGGAAACAATCCACAAAACTAAAAGGCAGCCTATGTAATGGGACATGATATTTACAAATGACATATTTGATAAAAGGTTAGTATTCAAAATCTATAAATAACTTACCAACCTCAACACCCAAACCACAAATAAGCAAGTTTAAAAATGGGCAAAAGACATGAATAGACATTTTTACAAGGAAGATATTTAGGTGGCCAACAAAGGGAACTCTCTTACTTTCTTGGTGGGAATGTAAACTGGTGCAGCCAGTCTGGAGTTTCCTCAAAAAGTTAAAAATAAAACTACTCTAAAGTCCGGCAATTGCACTATTAGGTATTTACCTAAATGATACAAAAATACTAATTTGAAGGGACACATGCACCACAATGTTTATAGCAGCATTATCCATGATAGTCAAATTATGGAAAGAGCACAAATGTTCACTGACTGATGAATGGATAAAGAAGATGTGGTATGTATGTATTTATGTGTACACACACAAAACATGAAATCTTGCCATTTGTGGATGGAGCTAGGGAGTAGTATACTAAACAAATCAGAGAAAGACAACATACAATTTCACTCATGTGGAATTTAAGAAACAAAATAAATGAACATGGAGAAAAAAAGAGAGGCAAACCCAGCAACAGACTGTTAAGTATAAAGAACAAACTGATGGTTACTGGAGGCAAGGTGGGGGGATGGATGGGTTAAGTAGGTGATGGATTAAGGAGGGAACTCGTGATGAGCACTGGGTGCTGTATGTTATGAATCACTAAACTGTACACTAGAAACCAATATTGCACTGCAAGTATATTAACTAGGATTTAAATAAAAATTTAATGGAGAAAATATAAAAGTGACGAAAGAGACAAAAACAATGTACAGTAGCTGGGTGATAGAGTAGATGATGACTGTGTGGGTCTGGTATTCTGCTCTCTGTATCTACTTGGCCAAGTCAGTTCATCTCCCTGCCCTCAGCATCCTCATGAGTAAAATGGGAGGGTAGAATTAGTTCATCTATAAGACCTTTTCTAGTTCTAAAGTTATGAATCTAATTCATTATACATTAGCCATGTTTCTTTCAATGATGGCAGATTTTAAACCAAAAACTGATAGCATTATACTATGTTAATGCTTGCTGAAAAAGTAGGAAATCTATTCCTTAGGCTTCTGAATTAACCATATATAGCAGTCATTCACTCTATATAAGTAGGCAAACTTGTTCCAAATGCATTTAAAGAAATTTTACATATAGGCTAGTCTACAAGTGGATTTCATTGTGCGACTTAACTAAGAATATAGAGACCAATGTGGTTCATGTTCTTTCATATAGGCATAGAGGTCAAATGAAATTGATGTAATATAGTCTGCGTAAGACTATATTACTGTGTCA
This sequence comes from Proteles cristata cristata, assembly GCA_017311185.1. NCBI lineage: Eukaryota > Metazoa > Chordata > Mammalia > Carnivora > Hyaenidae > Proteles > Proteles cristata. The sequence continues at coordinate 149,605 of JAESUZ010001085.1, read as the reverse complement.
GTAAGACAGAAAAGGTCAGAAACACATTTTCCTTATGATATTGAGTATGAGTTTGATGACATATGGCACCCAATTTGGTTTTTAAATCTAACCATGAAAATCTCCAGGGTAACTCCAGAGTCAGCTTGCACTTTTCCCAATGGAATTCAGTGAAAAACAAAAACAAACCCCTGAATATCAAACTTAAGAAAAATAAGTTTACTTGTAAAATCAAATATGTGCTTGGAAACAATACTAATAAAAATTTGTATACTTAGGTTTTCAAAATACAAAAAAGAGAAAAGAAAAAAGGACCAATCTTTGTTTTAAATCATTAAACTCTTATTGGAAGTATATAACAAGTTCTTTACAGGGTTGTAAGAGAAGAAAAGATCATATAAACCAGTACCTATATAAAATTCTTGATTATTCATGATTTTGCATATACATATGTATATGTATTCATATTACATATTCAGATATATATAATCATATCACAAATAAATAACATTCTGTAATATCAGGGGCTCCTGGGTGGCTCAGTCAGTTAAGCATCCAACATCCTATAACATCATATCCCAAAATAAACCAGCTGCTACTGATAAAGTTTTATATACCAAAAACAGATTTCAAACTGCCTAGAGTATGAATAAGTACTATAAAGAGTGGTAAAACTCGATGTATTCAAATGGAAGGGCTACAGAAATAAATGATTTTAAAGGAAAATAAACCCCATATTAGATTCATTTAGGATATTAAGAAAAGATGAGTGGAAAATAAAGATGTAAAGTATGTTCTGAAAGGTGAACTATGTGTGTAAAAAATATGAATTGTTGAGATTTAGAAAATACAATACATAAATGTGAAATATTTAACAATCTCAAAAATTCAAATTAGCTAAGGGGAGGGGAACTTTATAGATTTTTTAAAAATGTAACATTATTATCTTTAAAAAGATAAAATATCTCAGCTAACCTAAGGTTGCTTAGAAAAGCCCTACATTACTTATTGATACCAATGATTTCCTATCACTGTATTAAAATACCAACTTAAGCAATTTTGACTTGTTTATATTGCAATTATAGTAACATATCACTTAATCAGAAGTCTTTTATATACAACCTAGAACCAGAAAGTATACCTGCCACCCCAAAAAGGGCTTTTCAACACTCATGTAGATGTGAAAATGCTAACAGACTAACACAACCAATTACTCAGAACTTGGTTATATTAATACTACATGCAATTTCAACAAGCTTGGCTATGTTATTTTCTAGCCCTCTGAAGATTATAAGCAGTAAATAAGGGGAAAGGAAGGTCAGTGGAAAGTACTGTTAGAAAGAACTTGAACGCTAACAAAAACTGAGGACTGATGGATGTGGGGGGGGAGGGGGAGATGGGCATGGAGGAGGGCACTTTGGGGATGAGCACTGGGTGTTATGTGGAAACCAATTTGACAATAAACTATTTGTAAAAAAATAAATAGGTAAATAAAATTTAAAAAATGGGATACTGAAAAGAAAGAAAGAAAGAACAACCTGACAGCTGTGTGAAAACAGCCCAAGAAAGACATATAAAATGTAGATGCAAGAAATGATAAAAACATGACTGTGTAGGGTCATTTAGCACAGGTACAAATAGGCCCAAACAGCTCAATAGTCCTCAAGAGCCTATTGAATGAATAGATTGATAGATAAATAAATAAATAAATAAATAAATAAATAAATAAATAAATAAATAAATAAATAAAAAACACTGAATAAATAATGCTCATAATATCTCTAAGTGATAAGAAAAAGGTTAAAATGTTTCATAGATTCAGTAAGGAGTGCCAAGCAAATGTATGAAACAAATGGTTAAAAGAAACAGTAAAAATTTTAGTCTTAACAGGATACATTTCTGCTAGCTGAAGAATGTATTTGGGGCAACTACAGCACAGTAGGGGGTGCTTAATAAATGATGTATTATTGACCAGTGTTTACATGCTAATGCATATTTCTAACTGGCTCTCAAACCCTTCCTATCTAACTTCAATTATCTAAAGTTTCTTATTTTTAACAAAAGGTATTTTTGGTGTTCTTTAAAGGCATCTCTACAGGGCATTTCTGGTCTATATACACATCAGAAATCTGCTTTTGGAATAGTAAATTATTCTGAAATGAGGGACAGTCACTAGCTTACTTCACCAAGATATGTTTCCAGGGATATCCATTCATATTTTGGAACATACCTCTACGTCTTCTAGAGTTCTAACATTGGTGACTAATTTCAAAGTAAAAACTAGCAAGGGTTCTGGTCCAAATGGCAACATAGGAAGACCCTGAACTTACTTCCTTTATGGAACAAACCAAATTACACCTATTTATAGAGTAATTTCTCCTGAAAAACTGAGGGAGAGCTGAAAAGCCTCTGCACAACAAAGGGTAGAGAGAACAGCAAAAGAGCACGGCAAGAGAGAAGGAGACACATAAGGAAGGGTATCCCACCCCTGGGCTGTGAACTGTAGTAGGGAGGGAAAATACTGAGGGACTGGAGCAGATTCCTCTGACTTTGAGCACAGGAAAAAACCAAAAAAGAAAAACAAAAACATGGACTGTTTAGTAGCTAGCATATAAAAGAGGCAGCCTCCGAACTCCGCCAAAAGGTAAAGGAGCTGCTGGAACTCTCTGAGTCAGGGGACTGGAAGATGCGATGGTTTATGCTTCCTCTCCACCTTAATAAAGAGAATGGGGGTGAAGCCTAGGTGCCCTAATCAGCCTGCTGCCCTAGTGAACATCAGGTCTCCTATAACACACTAGCCCTGGATGTCCTGAGACATAGGAAATAAAGCCCCATTTTAAAAAGTCAACTAGGGGCACCTGAGTGGCTCAGTGGGTTAAAAAAGACTAGGATATAAAAAAGACAGCTCTAGAACTCCCACAAATGACAAGGGAGCTGTTGGAACTCTCTCTGGGTGGAAGGGGGTGACGAACATGGTCTAAGCACCTCCTCCATTTTGAAAGCACAGAGTAATGCATGGTCTAACTGCCCTAACCAGTCTGCTGCCATAATAAGCTCTGGGCCTTGAGCCCACCCCAGTCCCAACTGGTCACACCAAGGTAGCCAAAGGGCTATGCACATTGAGACACCCTTGGTTATCACTCACTATAGCTCCAGGCTTCATGCCAAGGTGACACAAATGCAAAGCACCCTTGAATACTCCAGGCCCACATCCTGTCAGCTTTAGATGGCTTGCTAAGTCATCACGAGCACAGAATGATCCAGAACCTCCTGGCTGACATCTACTTCAGATCCAGCCACACTGTCAAGGTGCACATAGTGAGGAGCACCGTGGAACTCCCAGCCGGCGCCCACATAAGTTCCCGTCATCCTGATAGAGTACTCCTTGTGTGGAGTGCCTCAAAACATACCCACCTGTACCAGCCTCAGGTCCAGTTGCCTGGGTAGGGTACCCTTTGCACTGATCACACTGGAATACACCAGCCTGTGCCCACTTTAGCTGCACCTGTTCTGTCAGGGTGCAGTCAGTATAAAGAGTCTTGGGACACTGCAGTTTGCAACCACTTCAGCTTTAGCTGTTTTGCCAGAGCACACTTTGCATGGAGAGCCCAGGGATGACACTGGACTGTGCTCACTTTACCTTTAGCTGTCCTGCCAGGGTACTCTCACCACAGAGAATCTCGGGACACCTAGGAATGTACCCATTTCAGCTTTAGCAGTCCTGCATGTAAAGCCCCAGGACATCCCAGCCTGCACCCTGCTTCAGCTACAGTTGCCCTGCCAGGGCACACACTGTAAAAAGAGCCCGGGGACACCCTGGATAATACCCACATCAGCTTCAGCTATCCTACCAAGATATCCTCTGTGCTGTAGAAACTCAGGACATGCTGGCTTGCACCTACTCTAGCTTAACCTGTCCTGCCAGGTCACTTGCTGCCTGGAAGTCTCAGAGTCTGCACTGACCTGCACCCACTTCAGCTTTAGCTGCCCTACCAGGACAGACATCAATTGTACTGAGTTACCCAGGACCCCAAGTCCGTGCAGCTACAGATACAGCCAGCCAGCAAAAGTAACCAAGCACACACAGACTATAAAGACCATACACAAGATCATTCCTTCAAGTTTAGAAGTAGCTGTTCCACCTAATCCATTGAAACAAACACTGAAAGTAAGCATAATGGAGAGACAAAGGAATATGCTCCAAAAGGAAGAACAAGAACAAACCTAAGAAAAAAAGCTACATGCAAAAGAGATAAGCAATATACCTCAAAAATAATTTAAAGTAATGTTCATAAAGATGTTCATCGGGCTGGAAGGAATAGTGCAAGAACTCAGTGAGACCTTCGATAAAGAGAAAGAAAATATAAAAAAGAGCCAATCAGACTTGAGGAATACAATAAATGAAAGAAAAAATACACTACAGATCAATAATAGATTAGTGGATACAGAAGAATATATCAATAACCTGGAAGACAAGATAATAGAAAGCAGCAAAGCTAACATCAAAATGAAAAAAAGAATTTTTTAAAATGGGATAAATTAAGGATCATTTGGGCAACATCAGGTGAACATTCACCTAATAGGGGTGTCAGAAGAAGGAGAGAAAAAGGGGCAGAAAATATAGTTCAAAAAGTAATAACTGGGAACTTCCCTGACCTAGGGAAGGAAACACACATTCAGATACAAGAAGCATGGAGAGTTCCAAACAAGATGAACCTAAGGACACATAATTAAAATGTCAAAGGTTTGGGACCAGACTGTGACACACTGCATTTTCTCTTTTGTAGACAGTGCTGAGCAATTAGCATCTCTTGGGACAATTGGCACAAATGCTGTAACACCAGGAGCAAGAGAAAGCCCTACTGAGAAGTGGAAGCATGAGTTGGGACACTCCACTGCCAACACTAAGATTGGCCCGCACTGCATTGGGGGAGGCAACAAAAAGTACTGTGCCTTGAGGCTGGACACGTGGAACTTCTCCTGGAGCTCTAAGTTTGTATATGCGAAAAAGGATTATTGATTTTGTCTATAATGCATCCGGCAAAGAAATGGTATGCACCAAGACCCTGGCGAAGAACTGTATCATGCTCACTGACATGTATCATGCTCCTTTGGACTGTAGGAGTCCCAGTACATACTGCACCTGGAGCACAAGAAAGGGGCCAAGCAGACTCCCGAGGAGGAAGAGATTGTAAACAATAAATGATTACAAAAAATTCAGAAGAAATACCATGAAAGGAAAAAAGAATGCAAAAATCAGCAGTCTTTGTAGGAACAGTTCCAGCAGGGCAAGCTTCTTGCATGTAATGCTTCAAGACCAGGCCAGTGTGGTTAAGTAGATGGCTACCTGCTAGAGGGCAAGGAGCTAGAATTTTATCTGAGGAAAATCAAAGCCCAGAAAGACAAACAAATCTTCCTCCTTCTAACCTTGTAATTGTCATGTAATAAAGAAGTTTATTGTTCAAGAAAAATAGAAATAAAAGAATAAAATGTCACAGGTTAAAAATAAAGAGAAAATTTTAAAGGCACCAAGAGAGAAGTTACATACAAATGAAGTCCTATAAGGCTATAAACTGATTTTTCAGCAGAAACTTTGCGAGCCAGGAGTGGTATGATATATTCAAAGTGCTGAAAAGAAAAAAAAACAAAAACAAACAAAAAAAACCCTACAACCAGGAATACTCTACCTGAGAAGATTAACATTCAGATTAAAAGGAGAAGTAAAGATGTTCCCCAAAAAACAAAACCAAAGACAAAGAAGTTTAGTATGGCTAAACCAGCCTTACAAGAAACATTAAAGTGGGAGCATCTGGTTGGGTCAGTCCGTAGGGTATGGGACTCATAATCTCAGGGTTGAGTTAGAGCCTCAAGTTGGGAGTAGAAATTACTTAAAAAAAAAGAAAGAAAAAGAAATGCTAAAGTGATTTAAGTAGAAATAAGATGACCATAATAAGATGTAAGAAAATGATGAACAAAAAGATATAAAATATGACAGCATATACATAATATTTGTAGTATAAAAAGTTTTCTTAAAATGTGTTTGAACTTAAATGACCATCAACTTAATATAGACTACTATATACTTAGGATGTTATATAGGAACCCCAGAGTAACAACATTCAAAGTCTGTAACAGATACAAAAATAAACACAAGAAAGCCAAATATAACTAGGTGATCAACACACAGGCAGCTCCTGAATTAGACTGTTTTATTTTTTACATTGTCTTATTCAGTTTACTAAATACTTTCTGAATTTTAAAAACATACTGCTTATGAGAGAATTAGGCCTTTGATAAACCAGTTGAGTGTTTAAAATAAACATCCACCCAGAGAACATGAAATACATAAAAATGATAAACATTGGCCATATTTTCACAGGTTTGACTTGTTTCTTGATAAATACAAATGAATAAACAATTAAAGGAGAAAAAAATAGCACTATAGAAACATACCAATCACAAAGACCATGAGAACAAAGTAACAGAGAAGAACTACAAAAACAATCACAAAACAATTAACAAAATGGCGATGAGTACATACCTATCAATACTTACTTTAAATATAAATAGTCTAAATGTTCCAAGCAAAAGACACAGGGTGGTGACATGGATAAAAAAACAAGACCTATCTATATGCAGCCTATAGGAGACTCACCTCAGACCTAAAGACAAATACAGACCTAAAGTGAAGTTATGGAAAAGTAATTACCATATAAATGGAAGTGAAAGAAAAGCTGGGGTAGGAATACTTAAGTAAATACACTTTAAAACAAAGAATGTAACAAGACAAGAGAAGGGCATTACATAATAATAAAGGGATCAATTGAACAAGAGGATATAACAAATGTAAATGTCTATGCACCCAACATAGAAGCACTTAATATATAAAACAAATATTGATGGATATAAAAAGAGAAATAACAGCAGGAGAATTTACCACTCCACTTACATCAATGGATATATTATTGGGGCAGAAAAGAACAACAACAACAAAAAAAGAATGCCTTTGAATGATACATTAGACCAGATGGACATGAATAAGAACATTTCATCAAAAACCAAGAGAATACATGGGATACCTGGGTGGCTCAGTTGGTTAAGCCTCTGATTCTTGATTTCAGCTCAGGTATGATATTACTGTTCATGAGTTTGAGTCCTGTGTTAGGCTCCGTGCTGATAGTGTGGAGTCTGCTTGGGATGCTTTCTCTTCCCTCTTTCTCTGTACCCTTACCACTCAAAATAAAAATACCTTTAAAAGAAAATAACAGAATACACATTCTTTTCAAGTGCACTAGGAACATTCTCCAGGGCAGATCATTCGAGGTCACAAAAGAAGCTTCAATACACTTAAGAAGACTGAGATCATATCATGCATCTTTTTTTACCATGACGGTATCAAGCTAAAAATCAATCACAAGAAAAAAAACTGGAAAAAAACCCCAAAAATATGTGAAAACTAAACAACAAGATACTAAAAAACCAGTGGGTCAACAAAGAAATAAAAAATGAAATAAAAAAGTACACGGAGACAAATGAAAATGAAAACAGAAAGGTCCAAATTTTGGGACATAGCAAAAGCAGTCTAAGAGGAGATACACAGCAATACAGGTCTCCCTCAAAAACAAGAAAAAGCTGAAATAAACAATCTAACCTTAAGCCTAAAGTAACTAGAAAAGGAATAACTACAAAGCTCAAGGTGAGCAGAAGGAAGGAAACAATAAAGATTAGAGAAGAAATAAATGACATAGTAGCAAAAAAAGGCGGGGAAATCAATGAAATCTAGAGCTGGTTTTTGAAAAGATAAACCCTTATCCAAATTCATCTAGAAAGAGAAAGGATCCAAATAAATACATCAGAAAAAAGATAAGTAACAATTTACACCACAAAAATACAAAAAATAAGAGAAAACTATGCAAAATTGTATGCTAACAAATTGGACAACCTGGAAGAAATGAATAGATTCCTGGAAACATACAATTTTCCAAAACTGAATTAGCAAGAAACAGGAAATATCGACAAATTATTAGTAGTGAAACTAAATACATAATAAGAGGTCCAGGACAAAATGGATTCACAGGTGAATTCTATGAAACAATTAAAGAAGAGTTAATACCTGTTCTCCTTAAAATATTCCAAAACACAGAACAGAAAGGAAAGTTTCCAAACACATTCTATGAGGCCAGCATGACCGTAATACCAAAACCAACCAAAGATATCACAAAAGCAGAAAATGACAGGGTAATAACTTAGATAAACATATATACAAAAATCCCCAATAAGTATTAGCAAACTGCATTCAACAATACATTTAAAGAATCATGATAATTAGTGGGATTTAATCTGGGGATGCAAGGATGTTTCAATATTCCAAAATCAATCAACGTGATATACTATAGCAACAAAACAAAGAATAAAAGTCATATGATCATCTTAATAGATGCAGAGAAAGCATCTGACAAAAATATGACATTTAGATGAAAACTCTCAACAGAGTAGGTTCAGAGGGATCATACTACAACATATTAAAGGTCATATACAAAATACCCAGAGCAAACATCATATTCAATGGTGAAAAACTGAGAGCTTTCCTCTAAGATTAGGAACAAGACAAGAATGTCTCTCTCACCACTTTTATTCAATAATACAGTACTAGAAGTCCTACTCACAACAATAAAAAAAAAAAAAAGAACTAAGAGACATCCATACTGGTAAGGAAGAAGTTAAACTGTTGCTATTTACAGATGACATGTTACTATATATACAAAACCCTAAACACTCCACCAAAAAACTATTAGAAATAATAAATGAATTCAGTAAATTTGGAGGATATAAAATTAATACACAGAAATTGGTAGTTTCTATATCTATAATAACAATGTAGCAGAAGAGAAATTAAGAAACAATTCCATTAACAATTGCACCAAAACAATAAAATGCTAATGAATAAACTTAACTGAGGAGGTGAAAGACTTGCACTCCTGAGAACTAATAAAACACTGATGAAATAAACTGAAGATGACACAAACGGAAAGATATTCCACACTCATGGATTGGGAGAACTAATATTGTTAAAATGTCTATATTACCCAAAGCAATCTACAGCTTCAATGCAATCGCTATCAAAATACTAACAGCATTTTTTTTTAACAAAACAAGAATAATAATCCTAAAAATTTTATAGAACCATAAAAGACCCCAAGTAGCGAAAGCAATCTTGAGAAGGAACAAAGCTAGAGACACTACAATCCCAGACCTCAAGATGCACTACAAAACTATAACAACCAAAACTGTATGGTACTGGCACAGAAAAAGACACATTGATGAATGGAACAGAATAGGGGGTTCAGAAATAAACCTACATTTATGTGGTTAATTAATACATGATAGAAGGTAAGACTTTTGAATAGAGAAAAGACAGTCTCTTCAATAAATGGTGTTTTCCTAACTGAACAGCTATATGCAAAAGAATTAAACTAGACCATTTTCTAACACTGTGTACAAAAATAAACTCAAAATGGATTAAATGCCTAAAAGTAAGACCTGAAACCATAAAACTATTAGAACACAGGAAGTAGTTTCTGTAACATCAACATTACAACCATTTTAAGATATGTCTCTTACGACAAGGTAAACAAAAGCAAAATAACTATTAGGACCACATCAAAATAAAAAGTTTTCATACAAAGAAGGAAACCATCAACAAAACTGAAAATCAGCATATTAAATAGTAGAAAATATTTGCAAATAATATATCTGATAAAAGGTTAGTATCCAAAATCTATAAAGAACTTCTCAAACTCAGGACCCAAAACAGAAATAATCCAGTTAAAAAATGGGCAGAAAACATGAATAGACATTTTTCCAAAAAAGACATTGAGACAACCAAGACACATGAAAGATGCTCAACATCACTAATCATCAGTAATCATAAGAAATCTCAATTGTTGGTGAGGATGAGGAGAACAAGGAACCTTGTGGACTTTTTAGGGAATGTAAATTGCTACAGTAACTGTGGTAAACAGTATGGAGGTTCCTCAGAAAACTAAACTAGAAATACCATATGATCCATTAATATCCACTAGTGGGTATTTACCCAAAAAATCAAAATAGTAATTTGAAAAGATATAAATATCCCTATGTTTCTTTCAGGATTATTTACAATAACCAAGGTATGAGAACAATTCAAGTGTCCACTGATAGATCAATAGATAAAGAAGATGTTGCATATGTATATACATAGATATATAATTAATACTTATTTATCGATTTTATTAATATACAATATGCATTATATATTGTTATATATTAGTAATTGGTAATATATTACTAATATACTATACATTATATATAATTATATAATACATATGTTGTATATTTATGTATAATGAAATATTATCAGCCATAAAAAAGGATGAGATTTTTTTCCCATTTGCAACAACATGGATAGACCTAGAGAGTATTATTCTATGTGAAATAAGTCAGACTGAGAAAGACAAATACCATATGATTTCACTCATATGTGGAATCTAAAAAAAACCCCAAAACCAAACTAAATGAATAAACAAGCAAAACAGAGTCAGATCTATAAATAGAGATCAAACTTATGTTTACCAGTGGGAAGGGGGGTGCAAGGGGATGGACCAAATGGGTGAAGGGGAGTGGGCGACACAGGTTTCCAGTTATGGAATGAACAAGTCATGGGAATGAAAGGCATAGATAGATAGCATAGTGAATATTGAATATGGTCAGTGATTTTGTAGTAGCATTGTATGGGAACAGATTATAGCTACACTTGTGAGGAATGCAACATAATGAATAGAGAAGTTTAACGGCTGTGTTGTACACTCAAAACTAATGTACACTATGTCAACAATATTTTTAAAAATTTTAAGTAAAAACATATTTCTTGAGTTTTACAAGTGCCATACACTATTTACATGAATCTGGTCCTACCAACAGTCCTGAGGTAGATACTATCATTATCCTTTTTATAGCCACAGAGATTAAGCAACTTGCCTGAGGTCAATCAGCTATTATGCAAAAGAGAATGAATTTGAGCCCAACCTATGTTCTTAACTACCACCCAGTAGTATATTGTTAGAATGCATCTTCCTAGTTAATTGAACTGTTAAGCTGCCTTGGAAGTATCTTTCATATATATATTTCCATGTCATATGAAGGTAAACTTCAGTTGTATACTTAGAGTTTTACAAATTCAAAATGAAGTCAAATACATGGCAATGTAACGTCCATGAAAAGTAATTAAAAAGATTAAAAAGTGAAAGTAAACTAGTCTTAACTATGTGATCTGTAAAAAGAAAAATTAAAATCACTTAAAAATTGATCATTTTCTTTTTAAATGACTAAAGATTAAGTCAACTTTAGTATTTCACTTGAATACATGATTTTTACAAAATTATTTTCTACTTCGAATAAGAAATTTATATATAGTTTGTATATTTTTGTCAAATAAATGTTTTTATGCAAAAAATTCTGATTAATCATAATTCAAAAAGTTGTTGAAAACTTGAGAATACTGGGAGAATTATATATTCTATCTTATTATACAATGCCTACAATCTCCACAATTAATAACATTCTCTTTAACAAGGACTACAAAATAAATTTTATGTATTATACTTTACTGAATGCAACACAGTAACTGAATAATATTTAATGTGAAATACCGCAGTATGTGTCGACCTTGAATTACACTATAAAAGGTCACAAATTTCTACCTTGTTCTTAATAGAAAGAAAGGAAAAACTGGTGCCGATTTAAGAATGGGCAAATCTGAGGGGCACCTGGGTGGCTCAGGCGGTTAAACATTAGACTTAGGCTCAGGTTATGATCTCATGGTTTGTGGGTTTGAGCCCCGCGTCAGGCTCTGTGCTGACGGCTTCTAGTCTGTAGTCTATTTCAGATTCTGTGTTTCCCCTGCTTGTGCTGTCTCTCTCTTTCTCAAAAATAAATAAAAACTTTTTTTAAAAAAAAGAATGGGCAAATTTGATCAGCAGATACTGAAAAGGGGTAAAGATAAACTGTGTATGAGAATTAGTCAAAAGTGAGTGCTCAGAATATTCTCAGAAAGAATAACATAAAACCTTCATTAGCTAAAACAGTAACTGAACCAAGTTTAAATTCCTTTATCTTCTCATATTTATTTAAGTGGGAAAAATGCCTTTGAAATCAATAACATCTTTAAAAGGAAAATAAATACTTACACATAGATTGCTATGGCTAATGAAGGGAGTATACAAGAATTAGACATTAATAAAACCCAGTATTTAAAAGTAAAAAGAGATTGACTCACGCCTGCCACATCCACACACGTCCGCACGCGCCCTCCCTCCCCGGCCTGCAACTTCTCCAGCCGGCGCTCCTTTGTTGCTCCCTCTGCGGCCACTCTCGGGTTTTGTGAGTCCGTGGCTGTCACTGTGCGGGATGTGTGTCCTTTCGGCGAGGTGCTGTGCGGCTCCCTCAGCGCCCGCCACGCCGGCCCCCCGGGCCCTGCTCACCATGCTCACCATTCCTAGGAGCTGCCACACAAGAGTCCCAGCACAAACTTCCTGGAACCCATGACCCAAGAAGTCTTGCCAACACTCACACCATCTGAGGGTAGCAGCCATGAAATAAAAGGAGGTGAAAAGTGCTAGGTCTGGAATGTGGAGGCAAGATGGGGGGCAGTAAGGAGCTCCGTACTGGCACTCGCACCCATACATCACATGGAAAAGATCTGAAGCCATTGGAAACCTTACAAAACCTGAGAGATTGGGAGAAAAAAGATGCAGAATCCACTGAGAAAGCCTTCTAACCGCTACCTCAAGAAACAAGCCATAGTACACAAGGTGGAGAGTCCCAAATATCACTACGAATAGGAAAATAAAATAACTAAGGTCCCAACAAGAGAGACCAAGAGATACCATTCCAAAAACACTCTCTGAAAGGATAGGCCCTGGACAGTTAAAGACTCTTCTTGGATACAGCAGCGCTCATAGGTGCAGAGAGCATAACATGTCTTTAAAACTAACAAGAGCCGGAAAGCTAACTAAAATGACGAAACGAAAGAGCTCTCCTCCAAAGAAACTCCAAGAAGAAATGACAGCTAATGAACTACTCAAAACAGATATCAGCAGCATAACTGAACAAGATTTTAGAATACTAATGGTAAAATTAATAGCTGGCCTTGAAAAAAGCATAGAGGACATCAAAGAAACTATGGCTAAGACAGAATGGAAAATAAAAATAGAGGACTCCAATGCATGGATTGAAGAGGCAGAAAGGAGAATAAGTGATTTAGAAGACACCATTATAGAAAAACAAGAAGCTGACAAAAAGAGAGACAAACTAATCCAGGAACAGGAAAGAAGAGATCGAGAGCTCAGAGATACAGTCAAACGCAACAATATCCGTATTATAGGAATCCCAGAAGAGGAAGAGAGAGGGAAAGGTGCTGAAGGAGTCCTGGAACACTATAGCAGAGAACTTCCCCAACCTGAATAAGGAAGTAAATGATGAAATACAAGAGGCTCAGAGGACTCCCCTCAGACGTAACTTGAATCAATCTTCTGCACGGCATATCATAGTAAAAATGGCAAAATACAAGGACAAAGAGAGAATTTTGAAAGCAGCTAGGGAGAAAAGAGCCCTAACATACAGAGGGAAACCTTTCAGAGTGGTGACAGACCTATCTACTGAAACTTGGCAGGCCAGAAAGCAATGGCAGGAGATCTTCAATGTGATGAACACTAAAAATATGCAGCCAAGAATCCTCTATCCAGCAAGCCTGTCATTCAAAATAGAAGGAGAGATAAAAACCTTTTCAAATAAACAGAAATTGAAAGATTTGTCACCACTAAGCCAGCCCTACAAGAAATCCTGAGGGGGACACATCCCCAAAAGCAAGGGAATCAAGAGCAAAAATAAACGATTGGGACCTCATCAAGATTAAAAGCTTCTGCACGGCAAAGGAAACAACCCACAAAACTAATAGGCAACCAACGGAATGGGAAAAGATAGTTGCAAATAACATATCAGACAATGGCTTAATATCCAAAATCTATAAGGAACTCACCAAACTCCACACCCTAATAAACAACACAGCGAAGAAATGGGCAGAAGATGTGAACAGACACTTCTCCAAAAAGGACATCCAGATGACCAACAGACACATGAAATGATGCTTAGCATCCCTCCTCATCAGGGAAATACAAATCAAAACTACACTGAGATACCACTTCATGCCAGTCAGAGGGGCTAAAATGAGCAAATCAGAGATCTCTAGATGCTGGCAAGGATGTGAAGACACAGGCACCCTCCTACACTGTTGGTGGGAATGTAAACTGGTACAGCCCCTCTGGAAAACAAGTGTGGAGGTTCCTCAGGAAACTAACAATAGAACTCCCCTATGACCCAGCAATAGCACTGCTAGGAATTTACCCAAGGGATACAGAAATGCTGAGGCATAGGAGCACATGGACCCCCATGTTCATAGCAGCACCCTCCACAATAGCTAAAATATGGAAAGAGCCTAAGTGTCCATCAACAGATGAATGGATCAAGAAGATGTGGTTTATCTATACCATGGAATACTACATGGCAATGAGAAACAATGAAATCTGGCCATGTGTAGCAACGTGGATGGACCTTGAGGGTGTTATGCTGAGCGAAATAAGTCAGGCAGAGAAGGACAAATATCATATGTGTGCACGTATAGGAGGATTAGGAGGAACTTAACAGAGGACCAATGGGGAGAAGAAGGGCGGAAATGGTGGGGGAAAGGGAGAGAGGCAAACCATGAGAGACTCTTGAATGCTGACAAAAACTGAGGACTGGTGGATGGGGGGGATGGGCATGGAGGAGGACACTTGTGGGGATAAGCACTGGGTGTTATGTGGAAACCAATTTGACAACAAACTATTTGTAATTAAAAAAAAGTAAAAAGAGATTAAATTTTACCAAAGAATTCCCATCTTTTCTCTAACGCCAAAATTTTGTAATAAGGATGTGTTACAAACAAGCTAATTTGTTCACAAATATCTTTAAAATGCATTTCTTTGTTAAGAACTACACAGTTGTTGTACACAACTACACAGTAAATCACCAGATTTCACATCACTTATTTTTTTCCCTCCAAATAGAAGTAGTTGTTTATTAAAACATTATTCACAATGTTGGAAACACCTTAATATGACCAATACTGGGAATTAACACTAAATATAGTATGCTCACTACATACTTCGGTGAAACTGAAATAACTTCATAATATAACTTCCAGTGAGAAAAGTGAATGCCAAATCAATCTTTGAATTAATATGGCCTTTTACTAAAGAAATATATTTTCTGCATTATCACTTACTTTCTATAAATTTCATTTTATTAACTTTTTTTTTTTTTTACAAATAGTTTATTGTCAAATTAGTTTCCACATAACACCCAGGGCTCATCCCCACAAGTGCCCTCCTCCATGCCCACCCCTCCTGCCCCCCACATCCACCAGTCCACAGTTTTTGTCAGCATTCAAGAGTCTCTCATGGTTTGCCTCTCCCCCTTTCCCCCACCATTTCCGCCCTTCTTCTCCCCCTTGGTCCTCTGTTAAGCTCCTCCTAATCCTCCTATACATGCACACATATGATATTTGTCTTTCTCTGCCTGACTTATTTCGCTCAGCATAACACCCTCACGGTCCATCCATGTTACTACACATGGCCAGATTTCATTGTTTCTCATTGCCATGTAGTATTCCATGGTATAGATAAACCACATCTTCTTGATCCATTCATCTGTTGGTGGACACTTAGGCTCTTTCCATGTTTTAGCTATTGTGGAGAGTGCTGCTATGAACATTGGGGTACATGTGCTCCTATGCATTAACATTTCTGTATCTTGGGTAAATTCCTAGCAGTGCTATTGCTGGGTCATAGGGGAGTTCTATTGTTAGTTTCCTTAGGAACCTCCACACTGTTTTCCAGAGGGGCTGTACCAGTTTACATTCCCACCAACAGTGTAGGAGGGTGCCCGTTTTTCCACATCCTCGCCAGCATCTAGAGTTCTCTGATTGGCTCATTTTAGCCACTCTGACTGGCGTGAGGTGGCATCTCAGTGTGGTTTTGATTTGTATTTCCCTGATGAGGAGCGATGCTGAGCATCGTTTCATGTGTCTGTTGGCCATCTGGATGTCCTCTTTGGAGAAGTGTCTGTTCATATCTTCTGCCCATTTCTTCACTGGGTTGTTTGTTTTTCAGGCGTGTAGTTTGGTGAGTTCCTTGTAGATTCTGGATATCAACCTTTATCTGATATGTCATTTGCAACTATCTTTTCCCATTCCGTTGGTTGCCTATTAATTTTCTGGGTTGTTTCCTTGGCTGTGCAGAAGCTTTTAATCTTGAGGATGTCCCAACAGTTTATTTTTGCTCTTAATTCCCTTGCTTTTGGGGATGTGTCAAGTAAGAAGTTGCTGCGGTGGAGGTCAAGGAGGTTGTTTCCTGCTTTCTCCTCTAGGGTGTTGATCGTTTCCTGTCTCACGTTCAGGTCCCTTTATCCATTTTGAGTTTATTTTTGTGCATGGTGTGAGAAAATGATCTAGTTTCATTCTTCTGCATGGTGCTGTCCAGTTCTCCCAACACCATCTGTTAAAAAGGCTGTCTTTTTTTCCATCGGATATTCTTTCCTGCTTTGTCAAAGATTAGTTGGCTGTATACTTTGGGTCCACTTCTGAGTTCTCAATTCTGTTCCATTGGTCTATGTGTCTGTTTTTGTGCCAATACCATACTGTCTTGATGATGACAGCTTTGTAGTAGAGGCTAAAGTCTGGGATGGTGATCCCTCCCGTTTTGGTTTTATTTATCAGGATTACTTTGGCTATTCGGGGTCTTTGTGGTTCCATACAAATTTTTGGATAGTTTGTTCTAGTTTTGAGAAGTATGCTGGTGCAATTTTGATTGGAATTGCATTGAATGTGTAGAGTGCCTTAGGTAGTAATGACATCTTAACTATATTTATTCTTCCTATCCATGAGCATGGAATGTTTTTCCATTTCTTTGTGTCTTCTTCAATTTCCTTCAAAGGTTTTCTATAGTTTTCATCATACAGATCTCTTGTATCCTTGGTTAGGTTTATTCCGAGGTATTTTATGGTTTTTTTGCAATTGTGAATGGGATCAGTTTCTTGATTTCTCTTTCTGTTGCTTCATTGTTGGTGTATAAAAATGCAACCGATTTCTGTACGTTGATTTTGTACCCTGCAACTTGGCTGAATTCTTGGATCAGTTCCAGTAGGCTTCTGGTGGAGTCTGTCGGGTTTTCTATGTAGAGTATCATGTCATCTGCGAAGAGTGAAAGTTTGACTTCCTCTTTGCCAATTCTGATGCCTTTGATTTCCTTTTGGTGTCTGATGGTTGATGCTAGGACTTCCAGCACTATGTTAAACAGCAGTGGTGAGAGTGAGCATCCCTGTCGTGTTCCTGATCTCAGGGGGAAAGCTCTGAGTTTTTCCCCGTTGAGGATGATGTTAGCTGAAGGCTTCTCATAGATGGCTTTGATGATGTTTAAGTAGGTTCCTTCTATCCCAACTTTCTCAAGAGTCTTTATTAAGAAGGGATGCTGTATTTTGTCAAATGCTTTTTCTGCATCTATTGACAGGATCATATGGTTTTATCTTTTCTTTTATTGATATGATGTATCACATTGATTGATTTGCGAATGTTGAAACAGCCCTGTAACCCAGGAATGAATCCCACTTGATCTTGGTGGATGATTCTTTTATATGCTGCTGGATTCGATTTGCAAGTATCTTGTTGAGAATTTTTGCATCTGTATTCATCAAGGATATTGGCCTGTAGTTCTCTTTTTTAGCTGGATCTCTGTCTGGCTTGGGAATCAGTGTGATGCTGGCTTCATAAAATGAGTCTGGGAGTCTTCCTTCGGTTTCTGTTTTTTGGAATATCTTGAGAAGAATTGGGATTAATTCTGTTTTAAATGTCTGGTAGAATTCCCCAGGGAAGCCATCAGGTCCAGGGCTCTTATTTGTTGGGGGATTTTTGATCACTGATTCAATTTCTTCACTGGTTATGGGTCTGTTCAGGTTTTCTATTTCTTCCCGTGTGAATTTTGGTAGTGAGTGTGTGTTTAGGAATTTATCCATTTCTTCTAAGTTGTCCAATTTGTTGGCATATAATTTTTCATAGTATTCCCTGATAATTGCTTGTATTTCTGAGGGGTTGGTTGTAATAAGTCCATTTTCATTCATAATTTTGTCTATTTGGGTGCTCTCTCTTTTCTTTTGGATAAGTCTGGCTAGAGGTTTGTCAATTTTGTTTACCTTTTCAAAAAACCAACTCTTGGTTTCATGGATCTGTTCAATTGTTTCTTTGGTCTCTATGTTGTTTATTTCTGCTCTAATTTTTACTATTTCTCTTCTTCTACTGGGTTTAGGGCGTTCTTGTTGCTCTGCCTCTAGTTCCTTTAGGTGAGCTGTTAGATTTTGGACTTGCGCTTTTTCTAATCTCTTGAAATAGGCCTGGAGAGCAATGTACTTTCCTCGTAGGACTGCCTTTGCCGCATCCCATAGATTTTGAATTGTTGAGTTTTCATTTTCATTTGTTTCCATATATTTTTAATTTCATCTCTAATTGCCTGATTGGCCCATTCATTCTTTAGAAGGCTGTTCTTTAACCTCCATGTTTTTGGAAGTTTTCCAGACTTCTTCCTGTAATTGATTTCAAGTTTCAAAGCATTGTGATCTGACAGTGTGCATGGTATGATCTCTATTCTTTTATATTTATTGAGGGCTGCTTTATGTCCCAGTATGTGATCTATCTTGGAGAATGTGCCATGCGCACTTGAGAAGAAAGTAAATTCCCTGGCCTCAGGATGTAAAGTTCTAAATATATCCGTCAGGTCCATCTGGTCCAATGTGTCTTTCAAGTCCATTATTTCTTTAGTGATTTTCTGTCTGGTTGACCTATCCATTGCTGTAAGCGGAGTATTAAAGTCCCCTGCTATTAGCACATTCTTATCTATAAGCTTGTTTCTGTTTGTGATTAATTGTTTTAGATATTTAGGTGCTCCCATATTCGGTGCGTAGACATTTATGATTGTTAGTTCTTCCTGATGGATGGACCCTGTAATTATGATGTAGTGCCCTTCTTCATCTCTTGTGATTGTCTTTAATTTAAAGTCCAGTTTGTCTGATATAAGTATCGCTACTCCGGCTTTCTTTTGATTTCCTGTAGCATGATATATATTTCTCCATCCCCTTACTTTTAATCTGAAGGTATCTTCCCGTCTAAAATGAGTTTCTTGTAGACAGCATATAGATGGATTTTGTTTTTTAATCCATTCTGCTACCCTATGTCTTTTGATTGGAGCATTCAGCCCATTTGCATTCAGTGTTATTATTGAAATATGTGGGTTTAGAGTCTTTGTATCTTTTGTAGGGTTCATGTTTGTGGTGGTGTCTCTGGAATCTTTGTTCCTTGCAACCTTTCCTTCAGAGCATCCCCCTCAGGATTTCTTGTAGGGCTGGCTTCGTGGTGACAAATTCTTTCAATTTCTGTTTATTTGGAAAGGTTTTTATCTCTCCTTCTATTTTGAATGACAGGCTTGCTGGATAGAGGATTCTTGGCTGCATATTTTTACTGTTCATCACCTTGAAGATCTCTTGCCATTCCTTTCGGGCCTGCCACGTTTCAGTAGATAGGTCTGTCACCACTCTGATGGGTTTCCCTTTGTATGTGAGGGCCCTTTTCTCCCTAGCTGCTTTCAAAATTCTCTCTTTGTCCTTGTATTTTGCCATTTTTACGATGATATGTCGTGCAGAAGATCGATTCAAGTTACGTCTGAGAGGAGTCCTCTGAGCCTCTTGTATTTCCACATTGACTTCCTTCCCCAGGTCGGGGAAGTTCTCTGCTATAATTTGTTCCAGGACTCCTTCAGCACCTTTCCCTCTCTCTTCCTCTTCTGGGATTCCTATGATACGGATATTGTTGCGTTTGACTGTGTCGCTGAGCTCTCGAATTCTTCTTTCCTGTTCCTGGATCAGTTTGTCTCTTTTTTTGTCAGCTTCTTGTTTTTCTAAAATGGTGTCTTCTAAATCACTTATTCTCCTTTCTGCCTCTTCAAGCTGTGCATTGTAGGCCTCTAATTTATTATGGATCTCATTGATCGCATTTTTTAATTCTTCATGCCTATTTTTATTTTCCATTCTGTCTGTAGCCATAGTTTCTTTGATGTCCCCTATGTTTTTTCAAGCCCAGCTATTAATTTCACCATTATTATTCTAAAATCTTGTATAGTTATGCTGCTTATATCTGTTTTGAGCAGTTCATTAGCTGTCATTTCTTCTTGGAGTTTCTTTGGAGGAGAGTTCTTTCGTTTCGTCATTTTAGCTAGCTTTCGGCTCTTGTTGGTTTTAAAGACCTGTTATGCTCTCTGTTTCTATGAGCACTGCTATATCCAAGAAACTCTTTGACTTTCCAGGGCCTATCCTTTCAGAGATTGTTTTTTAATGGTATCCCTCGGTCACTCTTGTTGGGACCTTAGCTATTTTATTTTCCTATTCGTAGTGATATTTGGGACTCTTCACCTTGTGTACTCTAGCTTGTTTCTTGAGGTAGCCCTGGAAAAGAAAACAGACAGACAAACACACCGGGAGCAGGAGCACACAAACGCACAGGCTAATTCAACTAACATGCAAAGTGAGAGGGAAAACGAAAAAGTTAATAGAAAAGATGGAAGAGGGAGGGCGAATAGGGAGCATAAAATACATAAAAGGGTCAAAAAGGGGAAAAGAAAAGGAAAAAAGAAGAAAAGCGATGGACAAAGAACGGTTTAAAGCATATACCTGGATTTCCCAGCTACAGTTAAATAGCCGTGTGTATGCAGTGCTGGTTGAAGAGCATAGAGAAAAAGAGAGGAGGCAGGGTGAGACAAGGCAGATTTGGAAATAGAATGAACAGGCAGAAGGGATAAGAAACTTTTTTTCAAAGAGGTAAAGGGTAGAATATGGTTGGATAGGTGAGAGAAGGATGCTGGAATTATCCAGAGAAACTATATAGTCTAATTACTCCTGAGAGAAATAGCTGAAAAAGTCGGTAGGTGTAGAATTTACATTTACAGAATGGCCTTGTGATTGTTTAAGCAAGCTGGCGACCAGAGTTAATCAGGTCAGTGTTTTGGGGAAAAAAGCGAGAAAAGAGAAAGAAGAAGAAAAAAAAGAGAAAAGAAAGGGGGAAAAAAAAAGAAAGAAGAAAAAAAAAAGAAAAAAGAAAAAAAAAGGAAAAAGAAAAAAAAAAGGGGAGGAGGGCACCTCTCAGGCAGGGATGGGCGTGGCGTGATCTGATGCCTCAGGCGGGGGTTCTGCCTTGGTGATTGTGGGGAGGAGAGTGACGGTGCTCCAGTCCCTTCTTGAACCCCGCGCTGCAGCTCACTTTTTTTTTTTGGCGTGTCAACTCCCCGTTCCGGGGACGCAGCCGAAGTTGGTTGCACTCTTCAACCCAGGCCAGTTCCAATCTCCAAATCCCAGTCCGCGCCCCGCTGAAGTTGCCTTAGACACAGCTTCCCAGACAACCCCCTCGGGCTATTCCAGGCTCCCTGCTGAGCTCTGGGGGCGGAGTCAGGATCGCTGCTTCCTTCTCTGGGTCGGGCTGGTGCGCATGCGCGGGGCTTGCCTGCCGGGTCCGTGTAGCCTGAGCCCGCTGGAGTGAGGAAAACCGGGTCTCTCTATGGCTCGTCACCCGAAACATGAACTCACAGGCAAATTTCCCAGTTTTTAGCTCTTTGCCTTCCCTCTCGAGTTCCAGCCAGCCAGGAGCGCGGACGCCTGGTGTCTGCGCGTCTCCTTCAGGGGTCCCAGCTGCCCTGGAGCTACAATGGCGGCAAGCGCGCCGCCGCTGGAGTGAGGAAAACCGGGTCTCTCTATGGCTCGTCACCCGAAACACGAACTCACAGGCAAATTTCCAGTTTTTAGCTTTTTGCCTTCCCTCTCGAGTTCCAGCCAGCCAGGAGCGCGGACGCCTGGTGTCTGCGCGTCTCTTTCAGGGATCCCAGCAGCCCTGGAGCTACAATGGCGGCAGGCGCGCCCGCGCCGCTTTAAAAACCAACCTCCAGGAGCGGCACAAAGAAGCAGTTTGTGTGCTCAGCCTCCCCCAGGACCAGTTGTCGCGAGGGGACCTGGTGTGCAGGTATTTGGCAAGTACAGTCTTTCTATGCACCGAGCGGAGATTTTTCTGTCTCGGACTCTCTCCTTTTCCCCTCTCACTCCCCGTAGAGGGTAGAGGGGGATCGCCTCCCACCCTGGAGGCTCCGATCCCGGCCCGATTTTACCTTCCCCGGTTCGCACTCACGTTAGAAGGCTTTCTCAGTGGATTCTGCGTCCTTTTTCTCTGAGTCTCTCAGGTTTTGTATGGTTTCCAATGGCTTCAGATCTTTTCTGTGTGATGTATGGGCGCGAGTGCAAGTACGGAGCTCCTTACTTCTCCGCCATCTTGCCCTCATCTCATTTTATTACCTTTGAGGAATGGGTGCAACCCACAAAGTCTCACTGAGATGTATTTTGAGTGTGTTTGATGTACTCAGGTATAATAACTACATTAGCTACAGTGGTTACCAACATCTGTCTTCAAGTGATTCTTTCAATAGGAAGAGCAATGAGTTTAGTAATAATTTCATCATTAGTTTCAAATTCTAAGGTAAGTGAAGGCATTTTGTTCCACCCAGCTGGACATCCTAATTACATGCCTGTCATTTATATAATGAGACCATATCCTAGACATATTCATCTACTTATCCTAAGTAACTGCATTAAGGGAAAACGAGTCACAATAAAACCTACTTAATGATTAAAGAAATATCAAACTTATACAGTATTTATAGAATTTATTCTTCCTAAATACTATTTTACTTTTTTGATTTCTACAAAACAATCAGCACATAGATGATCATTAACAACTCAACAGTTAGTATAAATATGAGAAGCCTACAACATAGCTTAGCTAATCCAGATATACAAAAACAACAGCATTCAGACATAATAGTGCAAACTGTTCTCTTAAAAATCCAAATTGAGACATATTCTTCTTAAGAGAGTGTTTTTTTAAAGTATGAGTTATATCAAATTCCATACAATTCTCCCTCAAAAGGCGAATTCTTATACCCCTTGAGAGTATTCACCATTTTCAGTTTTTGGTGCTTGACCTAGGAAATAATGACATTTTTCTGTGAAGAAACAATTCTGTAACTCTTTAAAACCTGTTTTATTGTGCTCAAGATAAATTTTATTCAAAAGGTTCAGGAAAAAAGACAAAACTCTTAAAAGAGATTTAGAGGTAAAAGTAGAGAGAATGATTGTATAACAGTGTAAGCTGAAAAATTTGCTTATAACCAGAGAGTTTCAAAGGAGGAAAATAAATTAGCTAAGAAAAGGTTTGGATACTTAAACACATGGCATACTCCCATTTTTTTTCATGACTTGAAAAGAAGAAAAATTAAGGAAAAGGGGAAAAGGTGGATTAAAGCCTTTTGTGATATTAGACTAATTCTGTTTGAGAAGACAGACAAGCTAATTACCAATCAGAACAACTTGCCACCAGCTGTAACACCAATGACTCTCAATTAGGGCAGCAGCAGGAAAATACACCATTAAAGACTTTTAATGTTCAAGTTACAAACTACTACTGAAATCTTGTTATGTATTATATCAAGCATTACCTCTATTATAACTATTAACTAGGATTTTTAAAATAATGCATGTACTACAGGAGAAAAACATGCAAGATTTAAAGCTTTTTAAAAATGTTTATTTATTTTTAAGAGAGAGAGGGAGAGAGAGAGAGACAGACTGCAAGCAGGGGAGGGGCAAAGAGAGAGGGTGAGAGAGAATCCCAAGCAGGCTCCCTGCTGTCATCTTGGAGCCTCATGAAGGGGTTGACTCCATAAACCATGAGATCACAATCTGAGCCTAAATCAAGAGTTGGGCACTTAACTGACTGAGCCACTCAGGCATCCCTTTTCCCTTAAATATCTTTTTTTTTTTCTAGGAAAGAGAGAGACAGTGTGAGCAGGGGAGGGTCAGAGAGAGAGGGAGTCACAGACTGAAACAAGCTCTAGGCTCTGAGCTGGCAGTCAGCGCAGAGCCTGACGCGGGGCTTGAACCCACGAACCGCGAGATCATGACCTAAGTGAAAGTCAGACGCTTAACCGACTAAGCCACTCAGGCGCCCCAATATCTTTTTTTTTTTCTTAAGAAAGCATGCAAGATTAATAAATGAATGTGGGGGTGCTTGGGTGGCTCAGTTGGTAGAGCATGCAACTCTTGATCTTGGGGTTGCGGGTTTGAGCCCTGTGTTGTGTGTAGAGACTACTTAAAAAAAAATAAATAACAACAACAAACCCAAACATGAACTTCCCTTTTTCTCTGGAACAAGGCTAAGTGTGAATAATAAATTCAAGTTTTTCTCTTTTAGTTAACCTTCCTGGTGTAAGCCTCGGTACTGAGACTAAAAACCAAACGAGTCTATTTGCCTATACTGCTGATTTTGAATTTATAAATTGTTTAAGACATGTTAAAGATTAGCAAAATAAATTTATCACAGAAAAAAGTGAGAATGCTGGAATTATAGAGGTTTTTAAAGAAAAAGGCATTTTGCTTAAAATGTCATATACTTTATCAAACATGTACACAATACAGGTGTTTTTATCTACATACATGGAAAATCTGGATCATTGAGAGGGGCACCTTGGGTGGCTCAGTCGGTTAAGCATCTGACTTTGGCTTAGGTCATGATCTCATGGTTCCTGGGTTCGAGACCCGCCTCAGGCTCTGTGCTGACAGCTAGCTCAGATCCTGGAGCCTGCTTCAGATTCTGTATCTCCCTCTCTCTCTAACCCTCCTCTGTTCATGCTGTCTCTCTATCTCAGAAAAATAAAAACACATAAAAAAGTCTGGACCACTGAGGATTTTCTATGGTAGGGAAAGATAGGATTCAGTAGGCAGAAAGGGAGAGGCTGGGGCTTGAAGGTCCCCGGGTAGGGAAAGCCACTATTTTAAAACATTTCTTCTGGATTTTAAAACATTTCTTCTGGGAACATCTAACCTGGAGCAAATTCCCTCAGGCATAAAGTTTCCTCTTAAGAATGTGACAGACATCACCTACTCTTTCTCAGGTTTTCCTCAGGAATTTGGCAAAAGACTTAGCTAAAACTTAGTAGACCATAATAACGTATGACCCACAAGGAAAGTTAGGGCCAAAGATCACCCCTCATACAATGGAAATGAGCCAATCAAAAAGGAATGACTAGGCATTTATTTACCTAGCCAATAAGGATAGAACTTGAGAAGGAACAAGGGGGAAGGAGAAGGGCCCACCAGAACCCTATAAAACAAAGTCCCTTGCCTATAGTCATCGCAGGTATTCACTTTTGAATGCCCTCTCTCTATAAAGAGAGCTCCCATACTATTCTTACTTTCTGATCTTAAATACTAATAAAATTCTTGCTTGCTGTTCACTTTATCTCATGTCCACCTCTTCATTGTTGAAAGCAGTGAGACAACAAATGCCGGGTATTGAGGTAAAGAATCCTGCAACGGTTCTATCTGTATGGAATCTTTTCTAAATTCTTTAGACTAAACCTTCAATTTCTACTAAAGAAACCAAGACCTAAGAAAGTATGAAACGTATTCACGGTCAAATAATTGTATGGAATTCTGAAGATTCTTGGGCCAATATTGTTTCCACTATACCAGTATTCTCCCTAAATTTCCTATAAAGTCAAGCTGGAAACTGATACCCATAACATTAAATACAATAACTTAAAACTAAATAAAAAGTTGTTAAAATTTTTCTTTTCAATTTCATGACCTGTTAAGATATAGTGTTTTAAATTTTTAAATTTTTCATTTACTAGTGGGCAAAATGTTTCCAAGAGACTATTTTTTTTAACTTAAAGTTAGAAAATGTGGCTGTAGAAACAATACTGTATGTAGTGTTTGTTTTTCTCATTTACTCAATGCTAAGCATTCTGTACATTCTTAAATTCTAAGGATAGAAATGGTAAGCCGTGATGCAGTTCCTCATATTGGACCAGAAATGTTAAAGCATGAGTAGCTACAATTACTCTAATAAGTAGTATAATATGATGAGTAAAAAGTGTAGGCTCTAGAGTCAGACTGGATTCAAATTCTGCTTCTCCCTACTACAAGTTCTGTGACCTTGGGTAAATCACTTATTTTTCCTACCTTTTCCTCATTTGAATAATAGAGAAGACCATGGGCTGATCTCACAGAATTAGTGTAACGGATAAATTAAAAGTTAGCCCAGGGGTTCCTGGATGGCTCAGTAGATTGAGCATCCGACTTTGGCTCAGGTCATGATCTCAAGTTCCTGAGTTTGAGCCCCACATTGGGCTGTCTGTTGTCAGCACAGAGCCCTCTTCAGATCCTCTGTTACCCCCCTCCCCCACTTGTGATCACTCTTTCACTCTCTCTCTTAAAAATAAACATTTTTAAATAAGAATAAGATATTCAGAAAATTTTAAAAATTAATCCATGTAAAGTACTTAGAACAGTGCCTGCATGTAGTAAGTGCTTAAGAAATGCTAGTTATGACGATTATTAAAATAGAATAAATGTTAATCCCTAGAGGGAAGTTCAAGGTTCTACCTATACAGAGGAGCAAAATCCTAAGTGCATAAATGAGGTAGGGAAAAGCTTAAAAAAGGTGGTTAATATATGAATTAGAACTCAAAGGATGAAGAAGCATTTAACTAGTTGGTAAGGACATTTTAGGTTAAGGGAATAGTTTGTGCCAAGGCATGAAATTGAGAGAAAATACAATATTAAAAATAACATTTTGCTGTATGTATTCATACCCAATGTATCAGCAATGGTGTTATTCTTATTGTCAATAGGAGCTGCCATTTCTTATATGGTTAACTCTTCGCCAGGTACTGTGTGTTAAATGTTTTATGAGTATTGAATCTTCACAAGAGCTCTAATTGATTTATATCCATTGGCATGCAACATTTACTAGGAGATCAATAAATATTTGTTTTTTTGTTTTTTGTTTTTTTTTTTAATATTTTTATTTTATTTCTAGGAGAGAGAGAGAGAGAGGGAGAGTGAGCAGGGGAGGGTCAGAGAGAGAGGGAGTCACAGACTGAAACAGGCTCCAGGCTCTGAGCTGGCAGTCAGCACAGAGCCCGACGCGGGGCTCGAACCCACGAACCGCGAGATCATGGCCTAAGCGAAAGTCGAACGCTTAACCGACTAAGCCACCCAGGCGCCCCTGTTAAATGACTATCATCATGGAATGTTAGGACATTGTTTTCTTTATTGTAAGATAGGAAAAAGCCCATAATTTTAAGGTTGGCACAATGTGATGACAATTTATGACTAAAGAAAGAAAAGTGTACGAAGGCAGTATTTTTTTTTTAATTTTCAACATCAGCCTAGTGGCCTTGAACCAGATGAAATTATGTTTGAATACCTGATTTGCCACTTACTGAAGAATGGGATCTTGGGTAATCTAATTAAACTCCTTAAGCCTTACTTACTGCTCTATAAAATAGAACTAAGGGTACCTACTTGATAGGGTTATCTTAAGAATTGCATGAAATAATGAATGGGAGTATTTACCCCATTATTGGCTCCTAGCAAATACTTCATAATAGCTGCTGTTGTTGTCATTATTATTATATTTCAAAGATAAATATCATCACATGGCCTAGGACTAATACTCTTATCATCCCTCTGGCTCTTCTAGGCAGGCCTAAATAAGATCTATACAGTTTTCTAGGTTACTCTTACCCAGCTGACTGACAGTCCCTGTATGAAACGCAGGAGTGAGTAGACTATAAGTTTGCATCATCACAAACTGCTTTAACAGATACTGTCAAGGAATACACTTCATCCGAAAGTGGGGATCTCCTATAATTGGAAAGTGCAGAGATGCTCTACTACCATTTCTTACTATACAACATTGTACTTGAAGAATTTAATAATATAAGAGAAATTCTTTGACCTCTGTTGTGATTCCATAAATAAATGTAACTCTATTACATGAGAAAACGATTATAACAAATACATACACGTGAAACGTATTTTAGTGTGCACCCCCCCGCCCCCAAATACACTGGAGATTAAACTACATCAGAATTCCAGGGAAACAACCAGGGGATGTTTACAATTATTAAGATGTTGCTTATAAAAGAAGATGTGAAGGTTACAGTTCCACTTCATGCTACAAGAGGCAAGCATTGTCCTCAACAGTAGGAAGATTTTTCTGAATAAGCTCACGTGAATAAGAAGTATGGGGATGGGAGAGTATATATACACATAATAAACAAAGTAGGAACAGAATTAGGATGACAAAGGAACCACCCATGTGAGAAAGGACTACCTGACCTAAGATGGGTCATTGATTAGAATGTTGCAGGGCAATCGGGAAAAGCAGCTTAAAATTTCAGGAAATAATGGGGCGCCTGGGTGGCTTAGTCGGTTAAGCGTCCGACTTTCGCTTAGGTCATGATCTCGCGGTTCGTGGGTTCGAGCCCCGCATCGGGCTCTGTGCTGACTGCCAGCTCAGAGCCTGGAGCCTGTTTCAATCTATGACTCTCTCTCTCTCTGACCCTCCCCTGATCACGCTGTCTCTCTCTCTCTCTCCTAGAAATAAATAAAAATATAAAAAAAAAAATTTCAGGAAATATTTACCAAAGTAGAAAGATTTGAAAGCAATGCAGATTAAAGAGAAATGGACAAATTAATGAGCAAATGAAACAATTTTGTATCTTAGTGGCCTAGAAATATATACCTGAAACTGTGGGTTCAATTGGACATAATCAAAATTGTAACTGTCAAACATGCAGTATAGTATGTCAAATTTTGATCATACTAGTATAAACTTATGCAATATAATCCTTTATGCTTGTGGCATATTTAATTAAGTCTATTTTTTTTAGAGAGACAGTGAGAGTGGGGGAGAGAGAGAGACAGAGAGGGAGAGGGAGAATCTCAAGCAGGCTCCACACTCCATGCAGAGCCCAACACGGGGCTTGATCCGATAGCCCTGGGATCATGATCTGAGCTGCAATCAAGAGCTGGATGCTCAACAGAGTCACCCAGGTGAGCCAACTTAAGTCTATTTTTAGTTCACATTGTAGAAAAGTCAGAAAATTAAGCAAATAGAAAAATGTGTCAGCTGTATTCCCATCATTTAGGGATAACCACTGCTGTGACTATTTTGGCAATATACTCCTTGGAATTTATTTCCTATAATATGATGATGTACCAATACATGCACGTGTGTATGTGTGAGTATAAATACATATGAATATATTCATTCCTCACAGTAAAAGTTAGTTCAAAAATTTTACTGATAACAGAAAAATTATATAAGCAAATCTTACATTATCATTATAACATGAAAGAGCAAAAGTCTCTTATATATGTTTTTTTTGTCATAAAAAAGGAAAAGTTTATTAGCAAACGCTAATGGCTCATAACAACCCCCTCCAATGACAACATCCTCTAGTACTTTGCCACTGGCTCACCCTATCCTTGAAAAGCCCTCCTACCCTCTGCTTCTGGAGAGTTAAGTTCAGACTGAGTTGTTCTGCCTTCTTTCCTTTTTGCAATACTCTTCAATAAAGTGTTCCTTGGCTTTATTTCTTTGATGAGATCTTTACCTTGACACTATCTCTTCATCCTAGAAAAGGAATCTCTTTTCTTCATGGAAGTAACTTTGAAATATTAGTGTGTTTCTGAACCACCTACAGAGCTTCTTAGAACTGATTCTGAAGCAGTAGGCTAGGGTTGGGTTTTCATATATTTCCAACAGGTCTCTAGATAAGACACGGCTGATCCAGAGACCATATTTTGGCTTAAATTTTCCACAAACTGTCCTAACCTTCTGAGACCCCTGGAGGCTCCAGTATATGTGTTGTAATGATGTTATTTCTGAAGCTGATGGAGATGTTTTCTTCCTCACAATCTTCTCATTTTCTCCTTAAATATTTTTTTCTGTTAATTCCAGTATATTTACCAAAAAGTGTTATATTTGTTTAAGGTAAAAAATACAGGGATTCAACAAATCTGTACATCACTCAGTGCTCTTCATAAGTGTACTCCTTAACCCTCATCACATATTTCAGCAATCTTCCCACCTACTGCCTCTCTGATAACCATAGTTTGTTCTGTATAGTGAAGAGTCTGTTCCTTGACTTATCTAATTTTTTCTTTGATCATCTGTTTTGTTTCTTAAATTCCACATATGAGGGAAATCAGATGGTATTTGCCATTCTCTTATTTTGCTTAGCATTCTACACTCTAGCTGCATCCATGTTGTTGCAAATGGCAAGATTTCATTCTTTTTATGGCTGAATAATATTCCACTGCATGTACATACCACATCTTCTTTATGGACACATGGGCTGCTTCCATAAATTGGGTAGTGTAAATAATACTCCAAATATAAGTGTGTGTGTATTCCTTCAAATTAGTGTTTTTATACTTCTTGGGTAGACAGCCAGCAGTACCATTACTGGATTGTAGAGTTATTCTATATTTAACTGAGGAACCTCCATATTGTTTTCCACAGTGGCTGTAATAGTTTGCATTGGAACCAACAGTGCACAAGGGTTCCTTTTTGTCCACATCCTCACCAACACCTGTTATTTTGTTAATTTTAGCCATTCTGATAGGTTTGAGGTGATACCTCACTGTAGTTTTGATTTGCATTTCCCTGATAAGTAATGCTGAGAATCTTTATATGAGTCCATTGACCATTTGCATGTCTTCTTTGGAGAAATGTCTTTTAATTTCTTCTGCCCATTTAAAAACTGGATTGTTTTGTTTTTGGTGTTGAGTTGTACAAATTCTTTATGTTTTAGATAGGAGACCTTTATCAAATATGTCATTTTCAAAAATCTTTCCTCATTCCAGAGGCTGTCATATAGTTCTGATTGTTTCCTTTACTCGCAAAAGCTTTTTATATTGATATAGTCCCAGTAGTTTATTTTGCTTTTGTTCCCCTTGCATCAGGAGACATATGTTACAGCTGATGTAAGAAAAATTACCACCTGTGGTCTCTAGAACTTTTATGGTTTTAGGTCTTTAATCCATTCTGAATTTATGCTTGTCTGTGGTGAAAGATAGAGGTCCGGTTTCATTATTTTAACTTTTGCTGTCCAGTTTTACCAACTCCATTTATTGAAGAGACTATCTTTTTCCCATTGTATACTCATTCCTCCTTTGTAAAAAAATCAATTCACCATATAATTGTGGGCTTATTTCTGGGTTTTCTATTCTGTTCCATTGATCTACATGTCATTTTGGGGGTCAGTTTGGTTACTACAGCTTCATAGTATAAATTGAAGCCTGGAATTGTTGTACTTCCAGTTTTCTTTTTCAAGATTCGATTAGAGAAATTCAAATAAAAAGTACAATGAGATATCACTTCAAACATGTCAGAATGGCTAAAATTAAAAAAAAAGAAGAAACAACAGATGTTGTTGAGGATGTGGAGAAAAAGGAACCCTTGTGTACTGCTGAGGGGAATGCAAACTGGTGAGGCCACTCTGGAAAACAGTATGGAGGTTCCTCAAAAAGTTAATAGAACTACCCTGCAATCTAGTAATGGCATTACTGGCTGTTTGCCCAAGAAATCCAAAAATAATAATTCAAACAAATACATGCACCCCTGTATATATCGGAATATTATCTAGAATATCCAATTTATGGAAGCAACCCAAGTGTCCATTGATAGATAAATGGATAGAGAAGATGTGGTGTATATATACAATAGAATATTATTCAGCATTAAAAAAGAATGAATTCTTGCCATTTGCAACAATATGGATTGAGCTAGACAGTATAACGCTAAGTAAAATAAGTCAAAGAAAGACAAAAACCTATGATTTCATTCGTATGTGGAACATAAAACAAATGAGCAAATAAAAAGTGAGAGAGAGACAGACAGAGAGGGAGGGAGGGAGGAAGGGAAGAAGGGAGGGAGGGAAAGGGAGAGAGAGAGAGAAACCAAGAAACAGACTCTTAACTACTGAGAACTTATGGATACCAAGGGGAAAGGGTGTGGGCCAATGGCTGAAATACATGATGGGGATTAAGGAGTGTCACAGTGAGCAATGGATGATGTATGAAATTATTCAATTACCATATTTACACCTGAACATTCTCAGGAACAGATCACATACCAGACCACAAAACAAGCCTCAACTAATGTGAAAAGATGGAAGGTATACCAAGCATCTCTTCTAAATACAACATAATAAAACTACACATCAACCACAGGGGAAAAAAAATCTTAAAAGACCACAAACACAGTGAGGTTAAATAACATACTAATAAACAATGAATAGATCAACCAAGAAATAAAATAAGAAATACATGGAAACAAATGTAAATGTAAATGAAAACACTATGGTTCAAAACTTTTGGGGGACGCCTGGGTGGCTCAGTTGGTTGGGCATCCGACTTCAGCTCAGGTCATGATCTCACGGTTTGTGGGTTCGAGTCCAGTGTCGGGCTCTGTGCTGACAGCTAGCTCAGAGCCTGGAGTCTGTCTTTGGATTCTGTGTCTCCTTCTATCTCTGGTCCTCCCCTACTCACGCTGTCTCTCTTTCTCTCTCTCTCAAAAATAAATAAAACATTAAAAAAAAAAACTTTTGGGATGCAACAAAAGTTATTCTAAAATGGCAGTTTATATTTATTAAAGTAATTTTTATGTTTATTTTTATTTTTGAGAGAGGGAGAGAGACAGAACACAAGTAGGGGAGGGGCAGAGAGAGAGAGAGAGGGAGACACAGAATCTCAAGCAGGTTCCAGGCTCTGAGCTGTCAGCAGAGAGCCCGATGCGGAGCTTGAACTAGCACAGAGCTAGAACTCACAGGACTGCTAGATCACGACCTGAGCCAAAGTCACATGCCTAACTGACTGAGCCACCCAGGCACCCCTAAAAGAACAGTTTGAAGCAAGACAGGCCTATCTTATTAAGCAAGAAAAATCTCAAATAAACAACCTAATACCTAAATGATACAGAAAAGGAGCAACAGCAAAAAGTAAAATCAGCAGATGGAAAGAAATAATATTAGAGCAGAAATAAATGATGTAGAAAATTAAAAAAAAAAAATAAGGGGCGCCTGGGTGGCTTAGTCGGTTAAGCGTCCGACTTTTGCTTAGGTCATGATCTCGCGGTTCGTGGGTTCGAGCCCCGCGTCGGGCTCTGTGCTGACTGCCGGCTCAGAGCCTGGAGCCTGTTTCAGTCTGTGACTCCCTCTCTCTCTCTGGCCCTCCTCTGCTCGCACTGTCTCTCTCTCTCTCTCCTAGAAATAAATAAGACATTAAAAAAAAAGAAAATTAAAAAAAAACAGATGAATGAAATGGATAATTTTTAAAAAAATTAATAAAATTGATAAACCACTAGCCAGACATATCAAGAAAGAAAGAAAAATGGCTCCAATAAATAAAATCACAAATGAGAGAAGAGAAATACCAATAACATAAAAATATAAACAACTACAAGAGCATACTATGAAAAACTATATGCCAACAAATTGGAGAAACAGGAAGAAATGACTAAATTGCTGGAAACATAGAACCAACCAAAATTTAAACAGGAAGAAAATAAGGCCATTGGAACAGAGTGATTACCAGCAAAGAAATTGAACCAGTAATCTAAAAATTCTCAACAAACCAAAGTCTAGGACCAGATGACTTCACAGGCAATTTCTAATAAAATTTAAAGAAGAGTTAACTATTTTTCTCAAACTATTAAAAAAAAAAAAACAGAAAAGGAAGGAAAGTGTTCAGTTCATTCTATGAGACCAGTATCATCCTGAGACTAAAACCAGATAATGACACCACAAAAAAGAAAATTATATGCCAATATCTCTAATGAATATAGATGCAAAAATGTTCAACAAAATACTAGCAAACTGAATAAAAAAACACATTAAAAAGCTCATAAACCATGATCAAGTGTGGAATTCATTTTCAGGATGCAAGGGTGGTTCAATATCCACAAATCAATCAATCCGATACATGAGATCAGTAAGAGAAATGATATAAACCATATGATCGTTTCAATAAGCAAAGAAAAAGGATTTGGCAAAGTACGATATCCATTCAGGATAAAATCCCTCAACAAAGTAGGTCTAGAGGGGACATATCTCAACATAGTAAGGAACAACACAAGGATGTCTCCTCTTACCATTTGTATTCAACATTGTACTGGAAATCTTGTCACAGCAAGCAGACAACAAAAGGAAATACAGGCCATCCAAATCAGTAATGAAGAAGTAAAACTTTCACTATATGCATATGACATGATACTATATATTGAAAACCTGAAACACTCTACCAAAAACTACCAGAATTAATAAATGAATTCAAGAAAGTTTAAGGGAATCAAATCAATGTACAGAAGTCTGTTGCATTTCTACACACCAATAATGAAGCAGCAGAAAGAGTAATAAACAAATCCTATTTACAATTGCACCAAAAATAATAAGATACCTAGGAATAAACTTAACCAAAGAGGTGAAAAAATTGTACTCTGAAAATTACAAAATAGTGATAAAAGAAATTCAAGAATGGTGTAATGAAATGGAAAGATATTCCATGCTCATGGGTGGAAAGAATATTGTTAAACTGTGAATACTATCCAAAGCAGTCTATGCAAAGATTCAATGCAATACTTATCAAAATATCAACATCATTTTTCACAGAACTAGAATAATCCTAAAATTTTCATGGAACCACAAAAGACCCAGAAGAGCCAAAGCAATCTTTGAAAGTAAAGCTTGAGGCATCACAATTCCAGACTTCAAGTTATATTACAAAGCTGTATAATCGAAACAGTATGGTGAAGCACAAAAACACATAGATCAATGGAACAAAATAG
Organism: Proteles cristata cristata; assembly: GCA_017311185.1. Classification (NCBI taxonomy): domain Eukaryota; kingdom Metazoa; phylum Chordata; class Mammalia; order Carnivora; family Hyaenidae; genus Proteles; species Proteles cristata. The sequence goes on along the minus strand of JAESUZ010001085.1, from coordinate 114,714 downwards.
CAAACCCAGAAATAATCCTACAAGTATATGGTGAAATAATCTTTGACAAAGCAGAAAAGAATATCCATTGGGAAAACAGGGCTGGGAAAAGTGGACAGCAACATGCGGAAGAATGAAACTACACCATACACAAAATAAATTCAAAATGGATTAAAGACTTGACACTTGCAACAATAAACATTCTTGAAGAGAACACAGGCAGTGAGTAGAAACATTTTTCTAGATATGTTTCCTGAGGAAACAAACAAATGAACTATTGAGAAACAAACAAAAATGAATTATTTGGACCACATAAAAATAAAAAGCTCCTGCCCAGCAAACAACCAACAAAACGAAAAGGCAATCTATTGAATGGGAGAAGATACTTGATAATTATTTATTTGATAAAGGGTTAGTATCCAAAATGTATAAAGAACTTAGAAAACTCAACAGCCAAAAAATAGTTCAACTAAAATTGGACAGAAAATGTAAAGACATTTCTCCAAAAAAGACAAACAGATGGCCAACAGACACATTAAAAGATGCTTATCATCACTTAGGGAAATGCAAATCAAAAGTACAATGAGATTATCACTTCATACAAATCAGGATGGCTAAAATTAACAACAAAAGAAACAACAGTTGTTGGTGAGGATGTGGAGGGAAAAATCCTCATGAACTGTTGGTGGGAATGGAAATTAGTGCAACCACTGTGGACAATGGGTGGCTCAGTCCGTTAGGCGTCCTACTTAGGTCCAGGTCATGATTTCGTGGTCCGTGGGTTCAAGCTCCGCATCGGACTCTCTGCTGACAGCTCAGAGCCTGGAGCCTGTTTCAGATTCTGTGTCTCCCTCTTTCTCTGCCCTTCCCCAGCTCGTGCTCTGTCTCTGTCTCAAAAAATAAATAAATGTTAAAAAAATAAAAAATAAATAACTTCCCTAAGACCCAGCTATTGTAATACTGGCTATTTACTGAAAGAGGACAAAAACACTATTCAAAGGAATACATGCACCCCAAGGTTTATAGCCCCGTTATACACAATACGGAAGGAGCACAAGTGTCCATTGACTGATGAATGGATAAAGATGTGAGATATAATGGAATATTATTCAGCGACAATTGCAACGACATGGATGGAGTTAGAAACTATAATGCTAGGTCAACGAAAAGCAGATAATATGATTTCACTCATATATGGAATTTTACAAACAGAACAAATGAGCAAAGGAAGAGAGACAAGGCAAGAAACACTGTTACTATAAAGAACAAAGATGGTTACCAAAATGAAGGTGGGAGTGGGAATGGGTGAATTAGGTGAAGGAGATGAAGGCGTGCACTTGTGATGAGCACTGGGTGATGTCTATACATCATAGTGAATTGATGAATCACTATATCGTATATCTGAAACAAATATAATACTGTATGTTAACAACCTGAAATTAAAATAAAAAATAAAATATAAATGGTGTGACTTAGACCTTGTTGAATTTGTGGAGACTTCTTTTATGACCTAATATATAATATGTAGTGGAGAACGTTTCATGTACAATAGAAAAGAATGTACATTATGCTATTTTAGGATGGAATGTTTTGAACGTATCTGTTAAATCCATCTGGTCCAGGGTGTCACTCTAAGCTACTGCTTCCATGTTGATTTTCTGTTTGGATGATCAATACATTGATATAAGGGACGCTGTTAAAGTCCTCTACCATTATTATATTATCAATCATCAATAATATCAATGTACCTTTATGTTTGTTACTAACTGTTTTATGTATTTGGATGCTTCCATGTTGGATGCATAAATATTCACAATTGTTATATCTTCTTATATTGTCCCTTTTATTATATAATGTCTTTCTTTGTCTCTTATTCTATTTTTTGTTTTACAGTATAGTTTACCATATGTAAGTATTGCTACAATGGCATTCTTTTGACATCCCTTAGCAGGATAAATGTTTCTATATCCCCTCACTTCTATTTTTATATTAAAGTTTATTTACTTTGGAAAGTGAGAGGACAAGAAGAGAGAGAAAAAAATGCATGTGTGGGAGGAGCAGACAGAGAAGGAGAGAATCCCAAGCAGGCTCCACGCTGTCAGCTAGGAGCCTGAAACAGGGCTTGATCTCACAACCTTGAGATCATGACCTAAGTCAAAATCAAGAGTCAGATGCTTAACCAAATGAGCAACCTAGGTGCCACCATCCCTTCACTTTTAATCTCCAGATGTCTTTAGGTCTGAAAAGAATCTCCTCTATGCAGCATATAGACAGGTCTTCTTTATTATGCATTCTGTCATGCTATGTCTTTAGATTATAACACTTAATCCATTTACAGTAAAAGTAATTACTGATAGGTATGTATTTATTGCCATTTTGTCACTTCGTTATGTCATTTCTCTCCCTGTCTTCTCCAGTGTCCTTCCCTTCTGATTTTAGGACTTTCTTTAGTGATATGCTAGCATTCCTTTCTCTTTATTTTTTGTGTAACTTTGATAAATTTTTGATATATATTTTTAGGCTCATAGATATCATCTTATGCATACAGCACTATATATATTGTCATATTTTACATCCTTGTATTTTGTGAGTGCCTTGACTGATTTTTAGAGTAATTTATTTTTAATAGTGTTGTGCTTCCGAGTATTCTTAACTGTTATTTATGCTCTTTCTTTTTCCATTCAAAGAGTCCCCATTAACATTGCTTGTAGGACTTGTTTAGTGGTCATGAGGTCTTTTAGTTTTTGTTTGCCTGAGAAATTCTATTCCTTTTTTTCTTAATGATAGCATTGCTGGAAAAAGTATTTTATTTTCTTTCATAATTTATTGTCAAGTTGGATTCCATATAACACACAGTGCTCAACCCAACAAGTGCCCTCCTCCATGCCCATCACACCACTTCTCCTCTCCCCCACCTCCATCAGCCCTCAGTTTGTCCTCAGTATTCAAGAGTCTCTCATGGTTTGTGTCCCTCCCTCTTCCCAACCATTTTCGCGCTTCTGCAACCTCATGGTCCTCCGGTAAGTTTCTCCTAATGTACCTATGAGTGAAAGTATATGCTATCTGTTTTTCTCTGTCTGATTTATTTCGCTCAGCATAACACCCTCAAGTTCCAACCACGTTGCTAAAAATGGCCAGATTTCATTCTTCCTCATTGCCATGTAGTATTCCATTGTATAGATAAACCACATGTTCTTGATCCATTTGTCCATTGATGGACACTTAGACTCTTTCCATGTTTTGGCTATTGCCAAGAGTGCTATATTGAAAATTGGTACATGTGCCCCTATGCATCAGGACTCCTGTATCCCTTGGGTAAATTTCTAGCAGTACTATTGCTGGGTCATAGAGGAGTTCTATTGTTAATTTTTTGAGGAATCTCCAAACTGTTTTCAGAGGCGCTGCACCAGTTTCCATTCCCACCAACAGTGTAGGAGGGTGCCCATTTCTCCACATCCTAGCCAGCATCTATAGTCTCCTGCTTTGTTCATTTTTGCCACTCTGACTTGCATGAGGTGGTATCTCAGTATGGTTTTGATCTGCATTTCCCTGATGATGAGTGATGCTGAGCATCGATTCATGTGTCAATTGGCCATCTGAGGGTATTCTTTGGAGAAATCTCTGTTCATGCTTTTTGACCTTTGTTTCACTGGATTATTTGTTTTTCGGATGTGGAGATTGGTGAGTTCCTTATAGATTTTGGATACAAGCCCTTTATCTGATATGTCATTTGCAACTATCGTTTCCCATTCCGTCAGTTGCCTATTAGTTTTATTGATTGTTTCCTTTGCCCTGCAGAAGCGTTATTATCTTGAAGAGGTCCCAATAGTTCATGTTTGCTCTGGATTCCCTTGCTTTTGGGGATGTGTCAAGTAAGAAATTGCTCGGGTGAGGTCAAGGAGGTTGATTCCTGCTTTCTCCTCTAGGGTTTTGATGGTTTCCTGCCTCACATTCAGGTCTTTTATCCATTTTGAGTTTGTTTTTGTTTATGTTGTGAGAAAGTGGTCTAGCTTCATTCTTCTGCATGTTGCTGTCCGGTTCCCCCAGCACCATCTGTTAAAGAGGCTGTCTTTTTACCAATAGATACTCTTTCCTGCTTTATCAAAGATTAGTTGGCCATACATTTGTGGGTCCAATTCTGAGTTCTCTATTCTATTCCATTGGTCTATGTGTCTGTTTATGTGCCAATACCGTACTCTCTTGATGACAGCTTTGTAGTAGAGGCCAAAGTCAGGGATCGCGATGCCTCCCGTTTTGGTTTTCTTCTTCAACGTTACTTTGGCTATTCAGGGTCTTTTCTGGTTCCACACAAATTTTAGGATTCTTTGTTCTACATTTGAGAAGAATGCTGGTGCAATTCTGATTGGGATTGCATTGAATGTGTAGATTGCTTTGGGTAATAATGACATTTTAAAAATGTTTCTTTTTCCAATCCATGAGCATGGAATGTTTTTCCATTTCTTTGTGTCTTTTACAATTTTCTTCATAAGTTTTCTCTAGTTTTCATAATACAGACATCTTTCATCTTTGGTTAGGTTTATTCCTAGGTATTTTATGTATTTTTTTGTTCAATTGTGAAAGGAATCAAATTCTTCATTTTTCTGTTGCTTCATTATCGGTGTATAAAAATGCAACTAATTTCTGTATGTCAATTTTGTACTCTGCAACTTTACTGAATTCATGGATCAGTTCTAGAGGGTTCTGGTGGAGTCTGTCGGGTTTTCTATGTAAAGTATCATTTCGTCTAGGAAAAGTGAAGTTTGACTTCTTCTTTGCCAATTCTGATGCCTTTGATTTCCTTTTGTTGTCTGCTGGCTGATGCTAGGACTTCCAGCACTATGTTAAACAACAGTGGTGAGAGTGGACATCCTTGTTCTGTTCCTGATTTCAGGGGAAAAGCTCTCCATTTTTCTCCGTTGAGGATGATGTTAGCTGAGGGCTTCTCATACATGGCTTTTATAATGTTTAAGTAGTTTTCTAACCGGACTTTCTCAAGGGTCTTTATTAAGAAGGGACACTGTATTTTGTCAAATGCTTTTTCTGCATCTATTGAAAGGAACATATGGTTTTTATCCTTTCTTTTTTTAATGTGATGTGCTACATTGATTGATTTGCGAATATTCAACCAGCTCTGTAAGCCAGGAATGAATCCCAATGGATCATACAGGAGAACTCTTTTTATGTGCTGTTGAATTCGATTTGCATGTATCTTGTTGAGGATTTTTGCATACATATCCATGAAGAATATTGGCCTGTAGTTCTCTTTTTTTCTGGGTCTCTGTTGGGCTTGAGAATCAAAGTATGCTGACTTCCTGGAATGACTCTAGAAGTTTTCCATTCATTTCTATTTTTTGGAATAACTTCAGAAGAATGGGTATTAACTCTGATTTAAATGTCTTGTAGAATTCCCCAGGGAAACCATCTGGCTGAGGGCTCTTACTTGTTGGGTCAATTTCAATTTCTTCACTAGTGATGGGTCTGTTCAGATTTCTCTCTCTTCTCATTTGACTTTGGGTAGTGCATGAATGATTAGGAATTTGTCTATTTATTCTAGGTTGTGCAGTTTGTTGGCATACAATAGTTCATAGTATTCCCTGACAATTCCTTGTATTTCTGAGGGATAGGTTGCAATAAGTCCATTTTCATTCATGAGTTTGTCTATTTGGGTGCTCTCTCTTTTCTCTTTGAGAAGCCTGGCTAGGAGTTTGCAAATTTTATTTTTTCAAAAAACCAACACTTGGTTTCATTGATATGTTCAACTGTTTCTTTGGGTTCTATGTTGTTTATTTCTGCCCTGATTTTTATTATTTCTCTTATCCTACTGGGTTTGCGGTGCTCTTGCTGCTCTTCTAGTTCTTTTAGGTGTGCTGTTAGATTTTGCACTTGCGCTTTTTCTAATTTCTTGAAATAGGCCTGGAGTGCAATGTACTTTCCTCTTAGGACTGCCTTTGTTGCACCCCATAGAGTTTGGATTGTTGTATTCTCATTTTCATTTCTTTCATATAGTTTTCGATTTCTTCTCTAATTGCCTGATTGGACCATTCATTCCTTAGTAAGGTGTTCTTTAACCTCCATGATTTTGGAGGTTTTCCAGGCTTGTTGCTGTGGTTGATTTCAAGTTTCATAGCATTGTGATCTGAAAGTGTGCATGGTATGATCTCAATTCTTTTATGTTTATTCAGGGCTGCTTTATGACCCAGTATGTGATCTATCTTGGAAAATGTGCCATGTGCACTTGAGAAGAAAGTGAATTCCATGGCCTCAGGAGGTAGAGTTCTAAATATATCTGTCAGGTCCATCTGGTTCAATGTGTCATTCAAGTCCATTGTTTCTTTAGTGATTTTCTGTCTAGTTGATCTGTCCATTACTGTAAGTGGAGTATTAAAGTCCCCTGCTATTAGCACATTTGTTTCCATAAGAGTGCTTATGTTTGTGATTGTTGTATGTATTTGGGTGCTCCCCAAATTGGTGCGTAGGCATTTATAATTGTTAGGTCTTCCTGATGGATAGACCCTGTAATTATTATAAAATGCCCTTCTTTATCCCTTGTTACTGCCTTTACTTTAAAGTCCAACTTGTCTGATATAAGTATGGCTACTCTGGCTTTCTTCTGAATTCCACTAGCATGATAGATATTTCTCCATCCACTTATTTTTGATCTGAAGGTGTCCTCAGGTCTAAGATGAGTGTATTGTAGAAAGCAAATAGAAGGATTTTGTTTATTTATCCATTCTGTTACCCTATGTCTTTGATTGAGGCATTTTGTCCATTTACATTCAGTGTTATTTTGAAAAATATGGGTTCGGAGTCATTGTGTTCTTTGTAGGATTCCTGCCTGTGGTGGTGTCTCTGGTACCTTGTGTTCCTTGCAACATTTCTCTCAGAGAGTCCCCCTCAAGATATCTTGTTGGGCTGGTTTAGTCGTGATGAATTCTTTCAATTTTTGTTTATTTGGGAAGATTTTTATCTCTCTTTCTATTCTGAATGACAGGCTTGCTGGATAGAGGATTCTTTGCTGCATATTTTTTCTGTTCATCACATTGAAGATCTCCTGCCATTCCTTTCTGGCCTGCCACGTTTCTGTAGACAAGTCTGTAACTACTCTGATAGGTCTCTCTTTGTATGTTAGGACCCTTTTCTCCCTAGCTTCTTTCAAAATTCTCTCTTTGTCCTTATATTTTGTAGGTTTCACTATGATATGTTGTGCAGAAGATCAATTCAAGTTACGTCTGAGGGGAGTTCCCTGTGCCTCTTGGATTTCAATGTGTTTCCTTCCCCAGATTGGGGAAGTTCTCAGCTATAATGTGTACAAGGACTCCTTCAGCGCCTTTCCCTCTCTCTTTCTCTTCTGGAATTCCTATGATACGGATATTGTTCCATTTGATTGTAGCACTCGGTTCTTGAACTCTTTTGTGCTCCTGGATCAGTTTATATCTCTTTTTCTCGGCTTACTCTTTTCTATAATTGTGTCTTCTAATTCACCTGTTCTCCTCTTTGCCTCTTCAATCCGTGCATTGGATGCCTCCATTTTATTATGCACTTAATTTATAGCATTTTTTAATTCATCACAACTATTTTGAAGCTCCATAGTCTTTGTAGCAATAGCTTCTCTGATATCTTCCATGCCTTTTTCAAGCCCAGCGGTTAATTTTATGACTATTGTTCTAAATCCTTCTTCATTTATGTTGCTTATATCTGTTTTCAGCAGCAGTTTCGCTGTCACTTCTTCTTGGAATTTCTTTAGAGGAGCATTCTTCTGATTTGTCATTTTGGCTAGCTTTCTGTCTCTTGTTAGTTTCAAAAGAGTGTTATGTGCTCTGCAACTGCAAGTACTGCTGTATTAAAGAAGGCTCTTTGACTGGCCAGGGCCTATCCATTCAGGAAGTGTTCTTTGAATGGTATCTCTTGGTCTCTTCTTGTTGAGACAATGTTTCTTTTATTTCCCTACTCATAGTGGTGTTTGGGACTCTCTACCATGTGTACTTTGGCTTGTTTCTTGAGGTATCCCTGTCTCAATATGCCCCTTTTATTGTTTGGTGTGAAGAAGTTGTTATGCTGGTTTTCAGGTCTTTCAGAAGGAATCTTCCATATGTAGCTGTAGATTTGGGATGTCCACAGGAGGAGGTGATTTCAAGATCTTCCTATGATGCCATCTTGGCCGGCCCCATATCACTGGTTGATCAACAAAGGATGTGACTCAGGAATAGCGAGACTGATGGGTTACAAAGGAGGAGGTCTATGGGGAGGGCGGATGGCTTCCCTGCTGTCTCCAGGCCGCCACTCTCCCTGAGTCTCCATGTGCTCACCATGGAACAAGTATTCTTCATTTCAGGTTTTGCTTTTTCAGCCCTTTTAATATATCATTCCACTCCCTTCTGGCTTGGATAGTTTCTGCTAAAATATCCCTTGATAGCCTTAGGTGGCTTCCTTTGCGATGTAATGGTCTTCATTTCTCTTGCATTTTTTGAAAATGCCCATTTATTTTTAAAAAGAGGGAGGGAGTGAGAGGGAGGGAGAGAGAGAGAGAGAGGGAGAAAACTAGTAGGGAAAGGGGAGAGAGAAAGAGGGAGAGAATCCCAAGGAGAATCCTACACGGGGCTCCTCACAACCATGAGATCATGACCTGAGCCAACATCAAGAGTTGGATGCTCAACTAACTGAGCCATTTAGGAGCCCCTCTTGCTTTTTAGCAAAAAAAAAAAAAAATGTTTACTCATTTTAAGAGAGAGCGAGAGAGCGAGAGAGACAGAGAGAAAGAGAGAGCGAGCAGGGGAGGGGCAGAGAGAGAGGTACAGTAAGAATCCCAAGCAGGCTCTGTGCTGTTAAACTCAGGGCCTGATGTGGAGTTCCATCTCATGAATTGTGATAACATGACCTAAGCCAAAATCAAGAGTTGGACAATTCACCGACCTAGCCATGTAGGCATCCCACCCTGGCTAATTTTTATTTTTTTTAAGTTTGAGAGGGAGGAGAGGCAGAGGGAGACGGGCATCAAGAGTCAGATGCTTAACTACTGTGCTACCCAGGCACCCCTACTCTTTTCCATTTTAATTAGTACATGTGTTGGTGTGGACCTGCTTGCATTGAATTTGTGGGGGAATCTCTGAGCCTCCTGGATCTGGATATCTGTTTCCTACCTCAGACTATGGAAGTTTTCAGCTATTTTTTCTTCAAATAAATTTTATGCTCCTTTTTCTCTCTCTCCTTTTTCTGGGATCCCTGTAATCTAAACGTTATTTTGCTTGATGGAGTCACTGAGTTTCCTCAATTGCCATCATTTTTTCCTCTCTCATTTACTCAGGTTGATTCCTTTCCATTACTCTTTCTTACAGGTCATTAATTCCTTCCTCTGTTTCCTCTAGCCTCCTATTTATCCCATGAAGTGTATTTTTAATTTAATTTATTGTGTTATTTCATCTATGATTAGTTCTTTTCATCTGTTAAGGGTTTCACTGATGTCCTCCACTTTTTCCTCAAGTCCAGTGAGTATCTTTATAATCATTACTTTAAATTCTCAGTCAGGTATATTCCTTATATCCATCTTGCTTAGGTCTCTTGCTATGGTTTGGCCTGTTCTTTCATTTGGGTCATATTTCTGTCTCCTCATTTTGTCTACCTCTGTGTCTGTTTCTCTGTGTTAGTAACGTTAGTTATTTCTCTTGCTCTTGAAGACAATGACCTTATGAAGAAGAGGTTCTATACTGCTCTGCAATGCAGTGTTATTTGCTGCCCACTGCCAGGCACTTCAGGGATTGGCTCCTATGTGTGTTGCCTATCCCCCGTTGCTGAGTCCTAGCCTCATTTTCCTCAGTCTAGTTGTCTGCAGAGGCTCTCTCTGCATGTTATATGGCATTTGGGCCCAGCTTGGTGGGGTACATTTTCAGAAGGTGTGTGGCCTTTTTGTAAAATGAGACTTGCTGTTGCCACCAATGAAACTAAGATCCCACAAAACATGTGGGTCAGAAGACAAGGTGTTGGGTTTGCACAGGTCTTCTGGGCGAGGGATCCTACAGCACCCAGATGGAAGGCAATCCTGACTGGGAAGCGGAGATCCATCTAAATCTGCGGGGTGCAGTGATGGGGCTTGGTGCAAGCAAGTTAGGTAGTAAATATTATATGACTTCACTCATATTTAGGATTTAAGATACAAAACAGATGAACATAGGGGAAAGGAATAAAAAATACTAAAAACACAGGGAGGGGGACAAAACATAAGGCTCTTAAATATAGAGAACAAACTGAGGGTTGCTGGAGGGATTGTGGGTGGTGGGGTGGCTAGATGGGCAAGAGGCATTCAGGAAGATACCTGTTGGGATAAGCACTACGTGTTATATGTAGGGGATGAATCACTGGATTCTACTCCTGAACTCATTGCTGCACTATATGCTAAGTAACTTGGATATAAATTTAAAAATATATATCGATATGGCAAAACTATAAACAGAACCCAGAGAACTTTATCAATGGCTACTCCCCTTTAATCCCAAAACGAACACACAAGACAACCAGATTATACTATGCTTACATGTGCCTTTCATGCATGTCATTGTCGAAGAACATAACTCAACGATCCGAACGGCTAAAGTTCCTGTTTCTTCTGCTGGCACTGTCAAAATGGAAATCTAAAAATAGAAATAAAATAGTAGCTATAAGTGTTAGATATCATTTTCATTCTTCTATCATTAGAGTTTAAGTAATTTCCAAATTATCTTTTGTCAAATTCCATTATGTTTGAAAAAATTTAGCTTTTAAGGATTTTATAACAGAATTTGAAACATGTAACATATACATGTGCCTGAATGTCCAATTTCTGCATTATTTATATACTTATATATCATATATGTTATACTCATATAATTAATTCGTACACAAGAAATACTTCAAATGTCTTTAGTCTTTGTTAAATTCTTCACTTATTATTTTGAAAGGATTCAATTATGACTTATTATTTCTGAATTATATGTACTTCAGTATTTGAAAACAGATAATATTAAATTAATTTTGATTACTTATAATGACTAAAAGCAGTAGCTATAGAGTGTTAAAATTTAAAAATGTTACAAATCTGAAAGATATTGAATAAGCAAAGTGATGTCAACAATGTAGGCAAGCATATACAAAAATGTTTCTAAATGATTGTCTTCAATTTACTTTAAAGACTCCATTAGTAAAAATAGAAACTTAGAATTTAAAGTAAAATGGAAAATTATTTTAAAATAATGTTTATTAGGGCTCCTGGGTGACTCAGTTCGTTGAGCACCTAACTCTTGATTTTGGCTCAGATCATGATCGCATGATTTGTGAGACTGACCCATTACATCCAGCTCTGTGCTGATAGTGAGGAGTCTGCTTAGGATTCCCTCTCTCCTCTCTCTGTCCCTCCCTTGCTAGTGCTCTGTCTCTTTTAAAATAAATAAACACTTAAAATATTAATTAATTAATGTTAACTGATATGCGTATGCTGATATGCTACAGACACTAATAATATATTGGGTGGCCTTATAATTAAAATGATAATCTGGTCAATGCTTCTTCATAAAACCAAAAATTTAAATATTAATTTTCAACTTAATCTTCAGTCTGAGAAAACTATATCCTCTTATATAGAAAATACTTACTAAAACATAAAGCCGATACAAATCAAAACCACACTGAGATACCACCTCACACCAGTCAGAGTGGCTAAAATGAGCAAATCAGAGGACTCTAGATGCTGGCAAGGATGTGGAGAAACGGGCACCCTCCTACAGTATTGGAGGGAATGAAAGCTGGTGCAGCCCCTCTGGAAAACAGTGTGGAGGTTCCTCAAAAAATTAACACTAGAAATCCCCTATGACCCAGCAATAGCACTGCTAGGAATTTACCCAAGGGATATAAGAATGCTGATGCATAGTAGCACATCTACCCCAATGTTCATAGCAGCACTCTCAACAATAGCCAAAACATGGAAAGAGCCTAAGTGTCCATCAACGGATGAATGGATCGAGAAGATATGGTTTATCTACACGATAGAATACTATATAGCAATGAGAAAGAATGAAATCTGGCCATGTGTAGCAACATGGATGGACCTTGAGGGTGTTATGCTGAGCGAAATAAGTCAGGCAGAGAAGGACAAATACCATATGTTTGCACGTATAGGAGGATTAGGAGAACTTAATGGAGGACCATGGGGGAGAAGAAGGGGGGAAATGGTGGGGGAGGGGGAGAGAGGCAAACCATCAGAGACTCTTGAATGCTGAGAACAAACTGAGGACTGATGGGTATTGAGGGGAACGGAGGAGATGGGCATGGAGGAGGGCACTTGTGGGGATGAGCACTGGGTGTTATATGGAAAGCAACTCGACAATAAACTATTTGTAAAAAAAAAATAAAGATTTTATATAAAAATCAAAAAAAATAAAACAGCTCAATTTACACTGTTATCTGTGAGCACTATGCTTAGATTAAAAATTTTTTTTAATGTTTTATTTATTTCTGGGAGAGAGAGAGGCAGCGTGAGCAGAGGAGGGTCAGAGAGAGAGGGAGATACAGAATCTGAAGCAGACTCCAAGCTCTGAGCTAGCTGTCAGCACAGAGCCCGATGCGGGGCTCAAACCCACAAACCGTGAGATCATGACCTGAGCCGAAGTTGGATGCTTAACTGACTGAGCCACCCAGGCACCCTCAACCATGCTTAGATTTTGACTGGTTATGTCACATTGATAGCCAACACAGGAAATGCCTACAAGTTCTCAAAACAGATATCCTTTTGATAACCGTGACTATTCTACTATCACATTACTTAGAAGTACATTTTTGGGCTTAAGATGTCCCAAAAACTGTGTTCTCCATAGTCCTTTTAACTCCCCTTTGCTGCTGAATGTCCATGACACAAAATGTTGTACTTTAAAGTGAGAGGAACCACCAAAACATGTATCTAATGTTGTATAATAATTATCAAATGATTATGACTAAAAAAACATGTGTATAACCAGAAAGCTGCCTTGGGAACTGCACCAACATTCAGGTATAGCGCATTTTATTGTGCTTTGTTTTACTGTACTTCGGTCTGTGGCAACCTTGCACTGAGTAAGTCTATTGGTGCCATTTTTCCAACAGCATTTTGCTTACTTAATATCTCTCTGTCACATTTTGGTAATTCTCACAATATTTCAAACATTTTTACTATATTTTTTATGGTGATCTGTGATCAATGATATTTGATGGTATTATTGTAATTGTTTAGGGGCTCCATGAACTGTGCCCATACATACAGAACAGAAAATTTAATTGATAAAAGTTTTGTGTATTCTTACTGCTCCACCAACCAATGTTCCCCAGTCTCTACCTTCTGCTCAGGCCTCTTTATTCCCTGAGACACAAGAATACAAAAATTAGGCAAATTATTAACTCTATAATAGCCCCTAAGTGTTCTAGTGAAAGGAAGAGTTGTACATCTCATACTTTAAATCAAAAGCTAGAAATAATTAAGCTTTAGAAGGAGGGGTTGTGAAAGTGTGGCATCGAGTTAGCACAAGAGGAAAACCTTGGGGAATGCAAAGTATGGAGAGTGCCAGCTCTTTTTTGTACACAACCTTAGGAGCTGAAACTCAGGGGCATTGGAAATGTGTGACTTTTTCAGGAGCAGAGCCGTGGCATACACTCCTGGGGAGTAGGGAGCTGGCCCTGGAGTGCATAGCGTGGTGTAGCAATCTCCAGGGCATACTGGGAAAGAACAGTCACTTCCTGAAGTATTTGGAAAGAGGATTTATTGCCCCCCTAAGGACAAAATACTCTGCAGGTGCCAACCAAAGGCCTGGATCCTGCAGGATCCCTGGAGGAACAGAGTGGATCCGGATCTGCACCATGTGGGGTCCATTAAGACTTCAGGATTTGAATCCTACCAGAGTGCCAAGGTGGGGGGGCCACAGGAGAATAGGAGTGCAGAGCAAGCTGACTGCCCTTGCTATACTGTGAGGGCTGCCTGAAGAGCAGGGGTGAGAACCCAGTCTGAGCAGGAGAGACTGATGTGACCTCAGTTTTCCCAACACCAACACAGTGGGTCTTAAGAGAGCAGCACAGCAGTCACCAGTGGAGGCAGGACACACTCAGAACAACCCCACCCCTCTGTGCCTACCAAGTGCTTATTTACTAGAGTATGACTGATGCATTGCAGCAAGCTTCTCCTCCAGACCAACACAGCCACCAGCCTCAGGCACCAACAGACAACCTTTTCTTTTCTTTTTACTTTCTTGCTTTCCTCCCTGTTTGTTTGTTTTTTTCCTTTTCAAATCAGGCTTATAGTTTCTGATTTTTTGGGGTCATATTTGTCTATCTATACATACATACATACATACACATACATACACACACACACATATATTTTTGGATCAGGCTTTTTTTATTCTCTTCTGGTTCCATCTTTTCTTCTTTCTTCTGCTTTTTCCCCTTCTTTCTTTTCCTTTCTTCTTCCTTGGAATCAGCCTTATACGTTTTGATTCTCTGTTTGGTTTTCTTTTCTCCCCTTTATTTGTTCTCTTTTTATAGCACCAGGCTCCTCCCCTTTATTCCCTCAGGGTTACTTCAACAAAGAAATCAAAGCACACCTAGTTAAAGGCCCAAACAATCCACCATTGCAAGCAAGGAGGAGTTCTGCAAAGGACTGACCAGTGGGAGAGAGTAGCCAAAACACAGCAGCAGAGTACATGTATCATGTACCAGAAACACGTCCTGGAGTGACAGGCCCTGGACACTGTATGGTGCCTTTTTAATATAGGAGGACTCTCAGGTGAAGGACATGTAAAAAACCTTTAAAGCACACAAAAGGCAGACTTTGCCAAAATGACAAGACAGGAATTCTCCCCAAAAGAAAGGTCAAGGAGAAATCACAGCCAGGGAATTGCTCAAAACAGATATAAACAATATATCTGAACAAGAATTTAGAACAACAGTCATAACACTAATAGCTCAGCTTGAAAAAGGCATATAAGATAGCAGAGAAGCCCTTGCTATAGAAATCAAAGACCTAAGAACTTATTAGGATGTTTTAAAAAAAATTTTTTAATGTTTATTTATTATTGAGACAGAGAGAAACAGAGCATGAGTGGGGGAGGGGCAGAGCGAGAGGGAGACACAGAATCTGAACCAGGCTCCAGGCTCTGAGCTGTCAGCACAGAGGCCAATGAGGGGCTCGAACCCACGAACTGTGAGATCATGACCTGAGCCAAAGTCAGAAGCCCAACCGACTGAGCCACCCAGGCGCCCCTAGGATGGATTTTTAAAATACTATAATGGACATGCAAAATAAACTAGATACAGTGACAGCAAAGAAGGAAGTAGCAGAGGAGAGAATAGTTGAAACAGAAAATAAAATTATGGAAAATTATAAAGCTAAAAAATAAGAGGGAAAGGAAATTACTAGATCATGAGGGAAGAATTAGAGAACTAAGTAATTCCTTGAAACAAAATCATAGGCATCCCAGAAGAGCAAGTAAAAGGGGCAGATGATTTATTTGAACAACTTATAGCTGAGAACGTCCCTAATCTGGGGAAGGAAAAAGGCATCCAGGTCTAAGAGGCACAAAGAACTGCCTAAAAATCAAGAAAGGTCAACACGACATATCCTAGGGAAACTTGAAAAATATGAAGATAAAGAGAGAATGCTAAATGCAGCTAGGGACAAAAGGTTCTTAAGCTACAAAGATAGATACAGGGTTAGTTGCAAACCTGTCCACTGAAACCTGGCAGGCTAGAAGAGGGAGTGGCAGGTAATATACAATGTGAATAAGTAGATTATGCAGCCAAAAATCCTTTATTCAACAAACCTGTCATTCAGAATAGGAGAGATAAAGTCTTTCCTAGACAAACACAAACTAAAGGAGTTCATGACCCTTAGGCCAGCCCTGCAAGAGATCCTAAAGGCGACTGTGAGTGGAAAGCAATAAAGATTACAAAGGACCAGAGAACATTACCACAAACATAAAATCTACATATAACACAATGGCACTAAATTCATATCTTTCAATAATCACTCTGAATGTAAATGAACTAAATGCCTCAATCAAAAGACACAGGGTATCAGAATGGGTATCTATATGCTACCTACAACAGACTCATTTCAGACCGAGGACACCAACAGATTGAAAGTGAAATAATGGAGAGCCATCTATCATGCTACTATATGTCAAAAGAAAGCCAGAGCATCCATACTTATATCAGAAAAACTAGATTTTAAAACCAAGACTGTAACAAGACATGAAGAAAGACATTATATCATAATTAAGGGATCTATCCATCAAGAAGAGCTAAAAATTTTAAATATTAATGCCCCCCAACTTAAAACACCAAAATACAGAAATCAATTAATCACAAATATAAGGAAACTTATTGTTAATAATACCATATATGTAGGAGACTTTAATACACCACTTATAGCAAAGGACAGATCATCTAAGCAGAAAATCAACAAGGAAACAATGGTTTTGAATGACACATTGGACTAGATGGACTTAACAAATTTATTCAGAACATTTCATCCTAAAGCAGCAGAATACATTCTTCTTGAGTGCACAAGGAACATTCTCCAGAGTAGAACACATATTGGATCACAAATCAGCTCTCAATAGATACAAAAATATTGAGATCATACCATTGTATATTTTCAGATCACACTATGAAACTTGAAATCAACCACAAGAAAAAATTTGGAAAAGCCCTCAAATACATGGAGGTTAAAGAACACCCTACTAAAGAATGAATGTGTTAACTAGAAAATTAAAGAAGAAATTTAAAAATATATGGAATCAAGGCACCTGGGTAGATCAGTCAGTTAAGCGTCCAACTTCAGCTCAGGTCATGATCTCATGGGTTCGAGCCCTGCATCTGGCTCTGTGCTGACAGCTAGCTCAGAGCCTGGAGCCTGTCTTCAGATTCTGTGTCTCCCTTGTTCTCGGCCCCTCCCCCGCTCACACTGTGTCTCTCTCTCTCTCAAAAAAAAAAAAAAAACACATTAAAAATAAAAATAAAAATATATGGAAGCAAATGAAAAACAAAAATATGACAGCCCAAACCCTTTGGGATGCAGCAAATGTAGTTCTAAAAAGAAAATACACTGCAATTCACACCTATCTTAAGAACCAAGAAAGGTCTAAATACACAACCTAACTTTATACATAAAGGAGCTAGAAAAGGAACAAAATATAAATCCCAAAGCTAGCAGAAGTAGGAAAATACTAAAGACTACAGCAAAAATAAATAATATAGAATAAAAAAAAACAAAACAAAACAAAAAACCCAGAACAGATGAATGAAACCAAGAGCTGGTGTTTTGAAAGAATAAATTGATAAACCCCTTGACAGGGAAGAGATGTCCCAAATAGATAAAATCACAAATGAAAGAGAGATCATAAACAACACCTCAGAAATAAAAACAATTATAAGAGAATACTATGAAAAATTATATGCCACCAAACTGGACCATTTGGAAGAAATGGATAAATTCCTAGACATTCACACACTACCAAAATGAACAGGGAGAAAAAGGAAATTTGAACAGGCCAATAACCAGCAAAGAAATTGAATCAGTTATCAAAGTCTCTGAAGAAATAAGGGTTCTGGGCTAGATGGCTTCCCAGGGGGCTTCTACCAGACATTTGTGGGGATGAGCACTGAGTGTTATATGGAAACTAATTTGACAATAAACTATTTGTAAAAAAAAAAAAAAAATTAAGGACAGATGTGTTATCGTAATTAAACAATATTAAAATCATATCATCTCTGCTGGAAAAAAAAGATTTAATACCTATTTTCCTCAAACTGTTCCTAAAAGATAAATAAATAAAATAAAATAAATGTAAGGAAAGCTTCCAAACTCATTCTATGAAGCCAGTATTACCTTGTTTCCAAAAACAGACAAAGATCCATTGAAAAGGAGAATTACAGGTCAATATCTCTGATGAACCTGGATGCAAAAATTCTCAACAAGATACTAGCAAACTGAATTCAACATTACATTAAAAGAATTATTCACATGATCAAATGGGATTCATTCCTGGGCTGAAGGTACCATGTTAGCAAATCAATTAACGTGATACACCACATTAAAAAAAGAAAGGATAAGGACAGTATCTTTTTTTTTTAATATTTTATTCATTTCTAGGAGAGAGAGAGACAGCATGAGCAGGGGAGGGTCAGAGAGAGAGGGAGTCACAGACTGAAACAGGCTCCAGGCTCTGAGCTGGCAGTCAGCACAGAGCCCGACACGGGGCTCGAACCCACGAACTGCAAGATCATGACCTAGGCGAAAGTCGGACGCTTAACCAACTAAGCCACCCAGGTACCCTGACAATATCTTTTTAATAGAAGCAAAAAAGTCAAAATATAGCATTCTTTGTTGATAAAATTCCTCAAAAAGTAGGGATAGGAGGAATATATGTTAGCATCATAAAAGCCACAAAATGAAAGGCTCCTAACTGATATCATCCAAAGTGGGGAAACACTGAGAGCTTTACCCCTAAGATCAGGAACATGACAAGGATGTCTACTCTTACTACTGTTGCTCAATAGTGTACTGGAAGGCCTAGCCTCAGCAATTAGACAACAAAAATAAATAAAAGGTGTCCAAATAGGCAAAGAAGAAGTGAAAATTTCCCTCATTGCATATGACATGATACTGTACATAGAAAACCCAAGAGACCCCACCAAAATACTGCTAGAGTTGATACATGAATTCATCAAAGTCACAGGATATATGATCAATGTATAGGGGTGCCTGGGTGGCTCAGTCAGTTAAGCGTCTGACTTCGGCTCAGGTCATGATCTCACCGTTTGTGGGATCCAGCCCCGCAGTGGGCTCTGTGCGGACAGCTAGCTCAGGGCCTGGAGCCTGCTTCGGATTCTGTGTCTCCCTCTCTCTCTGACCCTTCCCTGCTCATACTGTCTGTCTGTCTCTCTCTCTCAGAAAAATAAATAAAACATAAAAAAAAATCAATGTACAGAAATCAGTTGCATTTCTATACACTAATAAAGAGATATCAAGGACTCAATCACATTTCCAATTGCACCAAAACCCATAAGATACCTAGAACCTAACCAAAGAGGTAAAAGATCCGTATGCTGAAAACACAGGAAGGTTTTGAATGACATTGAAGAAGACACAAAAAACAGAAAAATATTCCATGCTCATGGATTGGAAGAACAAATATTGTTAAACAAATATTACGCAAAGCAATCTATACACATTCAATGTAATCCCTATCAAAATAACACCAGTGTTTTCACAGAGCTAGAACAAATAAGTCTAAAATTTGTATGGAACCACAAAAGACCCCGAATAGCCAAAGTAATGTTGAAAAAGAAAACCACAGCTAGAGGTATCACAATTCCGGACTTTAAGATGTATTACAAAGCTGTAATCATCAGGAGAATATGGTATTGGCACAAAAATAGACACTTAGAACAATAGAATAGAGAACCTAAAAATGGACCCATAAATATACGGCCAACTAATGTTTGACAAAGTAGGAAAGAGTATCCAACGAAAAAACAGTCTTTTTAGCAAATGGTGCTGGGAGAACTGGAAAGCAACATGCAGAAGAATGAAACTGGACCACTTTCTTACACCATACAAAAAATAAATTCAAAGTAGATGAAAGACTCAAATGTGAGACAGAAAACCATCAAAATCCTAAAGGAGAAAACAGGCAGCAACCTCTTTGACCTCGGCCTCAGGTCATGTCTCCGAAGGCTAGGGAAGTAAAAGCAAAAAAGGAACTATTGGGACCTGATCAATATAAAAGGCCTCTGCACAGCTAAGGAGACAATCAACAAAACTAAAAGGCATCTGATGGAATGGGAGAAGATATCTGAAAATGACATGAGAAAAAGGCTTAGTATTGAAAATCTATAAAGGACTTATCAAACTCAACACCCATGAAACAAAATTCAGTGAAGAAATTAGTAGAAGACATAAATAGACAGTTTTCCAAAGAAGACATCCAGATGGCCAACAAGCACATGAAAAGATACTGAAATCATTCATCATCATGGAAATACAAATCAAACCCCCAATAAGAGATCACCTCACACCTGTCAGAATGGCTAAAATTAACAACACAGGGAATAACAGATATTGGCGAGGATGTGGAGAAAGGGGAACTCTTTTGCATGAGACTCCTAAATACAGAGAACAAACTGAGGGTTGCTGTAGGGGAGGTGGGTGAGGGGATGGATTAAATGGGTGGTGGGCATTAAGGAGGGCACTTATTGGGATGAGTACTGGGTAAGATGTACTCTTACATCTCTATGTAAGAGATGAATCCCTGGGTTCTACTTCTGAAGCCAAAGGTACACTTTAGTGTGTTAACTAACTTGAATTTAAATTTTTTTTTTAAAGTATAAGGTGAAACAACAAGTATCGATAAAGAAGCTACAGCAAGTTATCCAGGAGATGTAACTAAGATAATTCATGAAGGTGACTACAATACAGTACCAATTTTCCAGAGACCTAACAGCCTTCTATTGGAAGAAGATGTCATCTAGAACTTTCATAGCTACAGAAGAGAAGTCAACATCTGGTTTCAAAGCTTCAAAGGACATGCTGACTCTCTTGTTAAAAGCTAATGTAGCCGGTGACTTTAAGTTGAGACCACTGCTGATTTATCATTCTAGTAATCCTAAGGCCTTTTTTTCTTTTAGCAAATAGTTTGTTATCATATTAGTTTCCACATAACACTCAGTGCTCATCCCCACAAGTGCCCTCCTCCATGCCCATCCCTCCTCCCCCCCACGTCCATCAGTCCTCAGTTTTTTGTCAGCATTCAAGAGTCTCTCATGGTTTGCCTCTCTCCCTTTCCCTCACCATTTCCCCCCTTCTTCTCCCACTTGTTCCTCCGTCAAGTTCCTCCTAATCCTCCGATACGTGCAAACATATGATATTTGTCCTTCTCTGCCTGACTTATTTCGCTCAGCATAACGCCCTCAAGGTCCATCCATGTTGCTACACATGGCCAGATTTCATTGTTTCTCATTGCCATGTAGTATTCCATGGTATAGATAAACCGCATCTTCTTGATCCATTCCTCTGTTGATGGACACTTAGGCTCTTTCCATGTTTTAGCTATTGTGGAGAGTGCTGCTATGAACATTGGGGTCCATGTGCTCCTATACATCAGCATTTCTGTATCCCTTGGGTAAATTCCTAGCAGTGCTATTGCTGGGTCATAGGGGAGTTCTATTGTTAGTTTCTTGAGGAACCTCCACACTGTTTTCCAGAGGGGCTGTACCAGCTTACATTCCCACCAACAGTGTAGAAGGGTGCCCGTTTCTCCACATCCTTGCCAGCATCCAGAGTTCTCTGATTTGCTCATTTTAGCCACTCTGACTGGTGTGAGGTGGGATCTCAGTGTGGTTTTGATTTGTATTTCCCTGATGAGGAGGGATGCTGAGCATCGTTTCATGTGTCTGTTGGCCATCTGGATGTCCTCTTTGGAGAAGTGTCTGTTCATATCTTCTGCCCATTTCTTCCCTGGGTTATTTGTTTTTCGGGTGTGAAGTTTGGTGAGTTCCTTATAGAATCTGGATATTAACCCTTTATCTGATATGTCATTTGCAACTATCTTTTCCCATTCCGTTGGTTGCCTATTAGTTTTCTGGGTTGTTTCCTTTGCCGTGCAGAAGCTTTTAATCTTGATGAGGTCCCAATAGTTTATTTTTGCTCTTCATTCTTTTGCTTTTAGGGATGTGTCAAGTAAGAAGTTGCTGCGGTGGAGGTCAAGGAGGTTGTTTCCTGCTTTCTCCTCTAGGGTGTTGATAGTTTCCTGTCTCACGTTCAGGTCCTTTATCCATTTTGAGTTTATTTTTGTGCATGGTGTGAGAAAATGATCTAGTTTCATTCTTCTGCATGTTGCTGTCCAGTTCTTCCAACACCATCTGTTCAAAAGGCTGTCTTTTTTCCATTGGATATTCTTTCCTGCTTTGTCAAAGATCCGTTGGCTGTATACTTTTGGGTCCACTTCTGAGTTCTCAATTTTGTTCCATTGGTCTATGTGTCTGTTTTTGTGCCAATACCATACTTTCTTGACGATGACAGCTTTGCAGTAGAGGCTAAAGTCTGGGATGGTGATCCCTCCCGTTTTGGTTTTATTTTTCAGGATTACTTTGGCTATTCGGGGTCTTTTGTGGTTCCATACAAATTTTTGGATAGTTTGTTCTAGTTTTGAGAAGTATGCTGGTGCAATTTTGATTGGAATTGCATTGAATGTGTAGAGTGCCTTAGGTAGTAATGACATCTTAACTATATTTATTCTTCCTATCCATGAGCATGGAATGTTTTTCCATTTCTTTGTGTCTTCTTCAATTTCCTTCATAAGTTTTCTATAGTCTTTAAGAATTATGATAACTCTATTTTCCCTCTGCTCTCTAAATGGAACAACAAAGCCTGGATGATACAACATAGTTTATTGAGTATTTTAAGCCCACTGTTGAGACCTACCGCTTAGAAAAAAGATTCCTTTCAAAATATGATGGCTCATTAACAAAGAACTTGGTCCATCCAAGAGCTCTGATGGCTATGTACAACAAGATTAATGTTGTTTTCATGCTTACTAACACATTGTTGCAGAATAATAACTCGAGTGCCCTTCAATGTTTAGCTGATTCAAAGAATGAAGAGGTAGACACAGAATGAAATGAGCAGTAGGCAAAAGTTTAGCAGAATATAAGATCAGAAAGTAAGAACAATATGAAAGCTCTCTTTAGAGAGAAGGGGCATCTGAAAGTGAATACCCCTGACTATAAGCAAGGAACTTTATTTATAAAGGGTTTTGGTCTGTTCCTCCTCTTCTTTTTGTTTCTTTTTAGGGTGTTTTTTTTTTTTTTTAATTGGCCTGATACCCGTAGGGGCTGAGTTGTTTATTCCTGAGAGGAACATGAAGGGAGTAGATGGTATTAATTACATTCTTAAGAAAAACTTTATGCCTGAGCGAGTTTTTCTCCTGGTCAGATGTTTCCAGCATTGTTTTAAAATATGTAGCTTTACTCCCAGGGACCTTTAAGCCCTAGCCTCTCCCTTTCTACACACTGAATCCTGTCTTTACCTATCAAACATCTTTTCTGCAGTTCATGGATCCACAAGGAATTTTGACTT
Organism: Proteles cristata cristata; assembly: GCA_017311185.1. Taxonomy (NCBI): domain Eukaryota; kingdom Metazoa; phylum Chordata; class Mammalia; order Carnivora; family Hyaenidae; genus Proteles; species Proteles cristata. The sequence goes on along the minus strand of JAESUZ010001085.1, from coordinate 91,610 downwards.
TCAAGTCTTATTATTTAAGAAATGCATTTTGTCAAACTATACCTGCCATAGACAATGATTCCCTTGATGGATGTGGGCAAAGTAATTTGAAAACATTCGGGAAAGGATCATCTCAAGATGCCATTGAGAATAGGAAGAGTTCAAAATACCAACATTAACAGGAGTTTGGAGGAAGTTGATTTCAACCCTCATGAATGAATTTCATGAAGACTTCAGTGGAGGAAGTAACTGCAGATGTAATAGAAAAGCAAGAGAACTAGAATTAGAGGAGGACTCTGAAGAAGTGATCAATGGCTGCAATCTCATAATAAAACTTTAACAGAGGAGTTGCTTCTTATGGATGGGCAAAGAAAATGAGTAGTTCTTGAGATGCAATCTAATTCTAACAAAGATGCTGTGAAGATTGTTGAAATGACAACAAAGGATTTAGATATTACATAAATTTAGCTGATAAGGCAGCAACAAATTTTGATAGGATTGACTCCAATTTTCAAAGAACTTCTACTGTGGATAAAATGCTATCAAATATACATTTGGAGTAAATTCAAGGACCTACAATGAGAGGACCTGGAGGCTCAGGAGATACCAGAGATCGGAGGAAGAAGTTGTTAGTGGGAAGGACATCAGTGCTTCTCATGAAGGCAGGGAACACTGGATGAGTAGTTTTGAGAGTGAAGATGGTGAGTTAAATTCTGTGTATGATCAGTTTGAGGGGACTCTGGGATAGATGTCCAGTAAGAAGTCTTGCCAATATTCTTGGGAGATACAGAAGTGGTTGTCACCAACATTTATGAAGAGTTGGAACAATGAAAGTACATGGAGTCCAGGAGTGAGTGTACATAGAGCAAGAGGTAATGTGGGTTGAAGTGAGAATCTGGGAGAACCCGAGTATTTAAGAGGAGGATCGATAGAACCCACGAAAGAAGCAGAGATGGACTATTCAGAGAGTTATGAGAACCAGGAGAGCACAGTGTCATGTAATCTAAAGAAGTATAGAATTTTAAGAAAAAGGGAATAATCCACATTGTCAAATGTACAGAAAGGACCTAATAGAAGAAAATAAAAAAATGTCCTGTGCTCCTGGTCATTATAAAGTTATTAATAAACTTAGCAAGAAAAATTGTGGAGGCGAAAGCCAGGCTGGTCTAGAAATGGATGAGAGGTAAAGAGCAGGAGACAGCAATTATAGATACTGTCTTGGAAATGTTGATGAGAGCAGGGGAGAGATAGGATACAATTAGAGGTGGGGGCAAAAGGAGCTTTGTGGGTTTTTTTTTAATTTTTATTTTTGGAACAAAAATACCACATGTATATAGGTTGAAGAGAAGGTAGCAGTAGTAGGGAAAGGTTAAAGATGCAGGAGAGACGCAGGGTGGTGTGTCCGCGCATGTGTGTGTATCAAGAACACTTATGAATGGGGTTAGCTTTGGACAAGGAGGGGAGCCCTCTGGTTAGTCTCTGTATTTGTATATCAGTTGTGGTTGGTGGGGCAGGAGGTCAAGGACCATTGTGCTTAGTAGGTGACCTTACTTTTCTCAGTGAAGTGAGGGGTGAGATGAAAGAGCTGAGAGAGAAGGGTGGATAAAATAGTAAAGATTTGGACTAGACATTGAGAGGAAAGGGAGAGGGAGCTATCTGAGGCCAGTGGATAAACTACCTGGTGGTAGGTAGTGAGAGTCCAGCTGAATGAGGTTGGCAACCCTGAATCTGTGGCAGTGCCAGTCTTTGTGATTGTGTGTTTTTCTCAAAGATTCGTCTGTGATCCACATGTAGATTATAGCCTCATCCAGAGACAAGATTTTCCTCTGTGGGCACAGTAGAAGAACATGGCTACATAGGAATTGGTGTTGGGGGAAGGTCAGTTTAGAAAATCCAACATGCGGTCCAGGACACAGAAAAGGAAGAGGGCAGAATGGTAAACTATGAGGAAAAAGAGGGGACAAGGAATTGTAGGTCTTTTAACAGGTCACTAAGAAGAGTGAGTGGGGGTAAGAGAATGGAAGAGCTGAAAGGATAAGGGCAAATTAATGCCACTGTACTCCTATAACCTCCAGACTCAACTGGGCCATCAACACTGTGCAGCCATCTGACAATGAGATAGGTCACTCTTCAACTCTCCAGTTATTATTCCTTAAACTTTGACCAGTTCCCCACTCTTATACCCCATTCTCAGGGGATTACCTCACTTTATAATTTAAAGAGTAAATGGATCCCATCAGATGAGAACTCCTAGACCTACAAACGGTCCTGCATTCACCCTCTTATTTCAAGTGTCTCACATTCCCTCTAAAGGGAACACTTTTACCTGTTCTCTGAAACCCATACTCCTCAGCCTTTACCTGGACCTTGCTGAATCAGTTATCTTCCTTTTCTCCTGAATAGCTTCAACCTCTTCCTCCCTCTCTGCTAGGTCTACTGTATCAGTTGAAATAAAAACAAATCTTTTAAAGAAAAGAAAAGCCCTCTTCACTTCCACAACTCTCTTCAGGAATCATTTTATCTTTCCTACTCTTCCCAGTTCAGCTTCTACAAAATTGTCTCTATTTTCTCTCTTCAATTTTCTGCTTCTCTGTCACTCTTCAACACATTCACAAAGCTTATAGTTTACTGGAAGATACACACAAGTCAAGTGGCAATTATAGAAAAGTGTGATGAACACTACAATAGCTGTTGTACTATTCTTTGTTCACACTTGTCATGTTGAACTATAACTGCTATTTATCTGTCTATATCTGTATCTTCCAGACAGCAAGCCATTAGGGCAGAAATGCTATCATAGTTAGCACTTTCTCTTCAGATCTCAGCACACTGGATGGCATGTAAAAGATACCCACTGTTTACTCAATGATTAAATGAAAATATTTATGATCATATGCAAAACAAACGTGTTTTATATCAGAAAACTTCTAAATTTTTTTCTAATGTTTCACTCATTTCTGAGAGAGAGACAGCATGAGCAGGGGAAGGTCAGAGAGAGAGAGGGAGACACAGAATCTGAAGCAGACTCCAGACTCTAAGCTAGCTGTCAGCACAGAGCCTGACGCAGGGCTCGAAGCCATGAACCGTGAGATCATGACCTGAGCTGAAGTCGGATGCCCAGTGACTGAACTACCCAGGCGCCCCTCAGAAAACTTCTAAATTAAGGAATGTTTGAAACCTATGTTTACCAGTAGCATGTAGAAAAGGTCTTAAGAGTCACACTGAACTAATAAGTAAGTTGGTTTCATCAGTCACTGCGTGATATGATTAGAAGAAGGGGGCATACTTTTGGAATTTAAGAGTACAGACTGAGGAAAAATCATAGGCATAAAGACATTCATAGAAAGCTGGGAGTGAGGAGAAGGAAGAGGGTACTGAAAAGAACAATGGTAATGAGGAAGTATCAGAACCAGATATGTGTGCTGGTACTCATTTACACTAGATCTACCGGGGAGCTTGCAACCACTGTTCTAGGGTTGGTTATCATACGCTTTTTCCTCCAAGAGGTGTTTTTTCTTTTTTTAACATTTAATTAATTTTATGAAGAGAAAGAGAGAGTCAGAGTGTGAGCAGGGGAGGGACAAAGAGAGAGGGAGACACAGAATCCGAAGCAGGCTCCAGGCTCTGAGCCATCAGCACAGAGCCTGAGACAGGGCCCAAACCCACAAACTGTGAGATCATGACCTGAGCCAAAGTTGGACCCTTAAGCGACTGAGCCACCCAGGCGCCCCACCTCCAAGAGTTTTAAATGTATTGTCTGAGGATTTTCTTTTTCTTTCCATAACTATATATTTTCAATTTCATAGAATGGCTGTTGAAACTATGATTTAGTTCAATTTGCACAGAATAAATCTGTTACATAAGATGTAATTATTTATTTTTCTGAAGGAAATCTTAAAGAAACCAAGATTATTACAGAATTGTCATTAGGTATTTAAAAACGCATTAAATATATTAATGGCTTTGTACATTTTATTTCACCAATATTAATTTATACATATTACTGTATAGATTAATTTAACAATATTTATTAAAAAGTACAGGACTAAAATTACCTGTTGATCTGAGTCTGCTTTTAATATAGATCTATCCGTAATCAGGACTGACCTGGAGATCTGCCTGTAATGCACGAAACAGTTAATCAGCTATTCAGTTTCTACAGATAAGTTTCATTTATAGTTACATAACTACCAGATGTCATGTTTTAAAGATTTAAGTCATGATCAAAGTGTCACTTCCTCAAACCAAGTCAAGTTCTCCTTTAATCTTTCCTTGGCTCATGAAAGAAGCTGCAGAGAAGCCTCAGCTTATGCAAAGGAGTCAAAATTAGACTGGACTCCTCTACAACAAGACTCTATAAGAGTTGGATATATTGGATATATTATTGGTTTGGTATACATTTGTGTCTAACGTGAAGGACACAGTCATACAGAACTGTCAACCTTCCCTTGGACAGAGGATGGAGGGGTGCCTTACTGGTATTGTACATGTGAGCATGTGTTCTCAGAAAAGTAACTGTCCTCCACAAGGAAATGCTTAGAAATTATTCTCTGACCAAACTGATCTATGATTGCTTTACATCTACAAAGAAGATAAACATAGCAAAAAAAGTTCTCATTCATGAATACAGAATTGAAAAAATAATCAGCTATAATTGTGAATCTAATAAACCTTTCAAAATAGTATACAATTTCACATTTTGACATAAAATTGACACTAAATTAAAGAACATATATTCTTGTTGCTATTCTGAAGTCTTTAAACTATAAGCATGGAATAGAATTTAAATATTTATTTTGAATGTTATTAATAAGAATAATGTTAGTATAAGTATTACAGTAAAAGTATAAGCTTTCTAATGTTTACAAACATAAAAGCTTTGTCTTGGACACTGGGAACTCCTCAGTCTTCCCAGGGTAGACTCATTAATCACTTGAGCAAGCAAAAAAAAAAAAAAAAAGGAAAGAAAGAAAGAAACAAACAAAAGAAAGCCCTACACCCTAAACATTTGTTGAAAATATGATGTTGCAATGGTAAGTTCAAGGATGAAAAATAATTTAGTTTTTAAGAGACCACATGGAATTAGCTTAATGGTGATATAATTGTGGATATGTGTTTAACAAGTTGACTTTGATTGTTAAACTACTGTGTGGTTCCCTTTCTCCTGAAGATACCATTAGAAGTGGGTAAACATTAATTAAATGTCCTTAGAAATTCAAAAACAAAAATAAGAAAGAAACATAAAAGCTTTTCCTTTGTTTAGAAAACAGACTTTTTTTTTCTTAATGGATCTAAGAAAAGAGGAAAGAAAAGATAATTAAATATCTTAGTATACCATTCAGTCTCTAAAAGTCACTAAAGGCTTTTTATTTTTCTGTTAAGTGTTGCTTTATTTTTTTAAGAATAGCTATCTGGTCACACATGTGATAATGTTTTAAACCAACAAAAAAAGAGGGATAACACTTCTTTTAATATGTTTCCACTTTACTTCAAAGGATAATCACAGAAAGATTTCATTCGAGTGCTATTTCTAAATAAGGAAAACACTTATGCATGGACATTATCAGGTCTCTGTCATCTGATATGTATTGGGACGATGAATCATATGGAACACTCCATTGACCTTCTTTCAATGTGGCTAGATAAAAGGATGAAAATTAGAATCCATCTCCTTGCAGTGCCACAAGTTATAAATGTACTTTATAAGGCTCATTATCCAAACTAATGGACTAAGGGCAACATCCTTGAAATGGACTTACAGCACTGACAAAGCCAGTATGCAATATTTCAGGAAAGATATGCAAATGCCTGCATGTTTGCCATATCTTTTTATTATGAAAATATCACAATTTACTTTTGTCACAGCTTCTCCTTTTGGAACCAGAATTATTAGAAATACATTTATAGGTTACTCCTCATAAAATGCAAGCAAATAATTTCAAACGTATATCATATTTTAAATATACTGATATACATTAAAATGTTACATTACTCTAAAAACAAGCCAAATAAGAGATATTTACCAGACATAAAGGCATTAAAACTAAAATGAAAAGCCCCCAAGATCAACAGTGGGAGGAATTTAATGTCTATTTCCTAAAGGCAGATTATATGTTGATATTCTTTATAAATGGTATGTCACTGTTGTCAGGATAGACTATGATATCTCATGATGTTAGATATACATAATATATAATCAATTAGCCATACATTAGTACATACTGTAAATTATATTACATTATTATTTATGTGATTTTCCCCCATCTCACCTCCAATTCCTTTCTCTTCCCCACTTATATTTCTATGCATATTTCTTCATATTTCATTAAACTAGAGCTTTTGACTTATAAAATACATAAGTAAATAGATATAAGATATCTATATAAGATATAATACTTAGATACAGTATTTCCCAAAATAATTACTTAAAACCTGAAAAGACAGAAGAGAAATCTACTGATCCATCATTAAACACTGATCCCTATTTGTCCTACAAGCACTGACAAGCCTTTTTCTTACCTTTAAGTCAGAAACTATAGAAGTCAAGAGGGAATAATCTGGGCAGAAAAAAAGAGGGTGTTATAATCTTCTATATCTTGACACGGCTTTGGGTTACACAGATTTATCATTTATCAAAACTCATGGGGCGCCTGGGTGGCTTAGTTGGTTAAGCGGCTGACTTTCTCTTAGGTCATGATCTCGCGGTTGGTGGGTTCGAGCCCCGCGTGGGGCTCTGTGCTGACTGCCAGCTCAGAGCCTGGAGCCTGCTTCAGTCTGTGACTCCCTCTCTCTCTGACCCTCCCCTGCTCACGCTGTCTCTCTCTCTCTTTCTCCTAGAAATAAATAAAATATTAAAAAAAATTTAAAACAAAACAAAACAAAAGTCAGCTAATGAGCACTTAAGATTTGGGCACTTCACTGTATGTAAATTTTACATCAAAAAGAAAAAGCTATAAATAAATATTCAACTCTTATTAATGATAGGCATGCCAAGGTATTTAGGGCAAATTGTACTAATATGTGTAATTTACCATGAAATGCTTAAAAAGGTGAACAGTTGGATAGAGGGCTGCATATTTGGGTACAATTAACACTTTAATCTACTTGCTTAATCATGTTATACCTAAATTAACAATCTAGATTCTGGATATGCAAGTATTCATCCTGAAATTCTCTCAACGTTGGTGTAGATTTGAAAATTTTCATCGTAAAATACTGGAATGAAATTGGTGGGGGTGGGTGAATGGTATTACTATAAATCCTGGACTCTAGTCTAAGTTTTTGCAAAAGGCTCACATTTAAATAAACCACACAATTAAACCTAGCCTTCAAGCTAGTAGAGGCTTCCTTGTTTTGTAGGCTTCCAAACACTAACAAGACTGCTTTTGTGGTATGCTACACCCTTGGTGACAGGTAGAAGCTAGTTTCAGAAGTTGTGATATTAGAAAGAACAACTGGGACCAGTCAAAGGGGAGATGTGGGGGATTAGGGAGTTCAACTCTGCAAGGATAATATACCAATAAATGTGCCTATTTACGCTGAAGCTTCTAGATGAACCAGTGATTCTCAGAGGAGAAGAAGGAGTAGGAAGAGGAAGCAAATCAGAATCACACCTGGGGGACTTTTTCAAATTATAAGTACCCCTGGAGATTCTGATAAACTCCCAAATCCCAAGGAAGAATCACTATCGAGCATGACACTGCTACTGTTGTAGTTTTAGGCTGGGCTAAGTAGAGAAAAGTCAAGAGGTATTGCTACAATAAATATAATAATAGAGGTGCCTGAGTGGCTCAGTCAGTTGAGAGTCTAACTTCAGCTCAGGTCATGGTCTCGCAGTTCACAGTTCAAGCCCCACATCGGGCTCACTGCTGTCAGCACAGAACCTGCTCTGGATCTTCTGTTCCTTACTCTATTTCTGCCCCTCCCCTGCTTGTGTGCTCTCTTTCTCTCTCAAAACAAAACATTTAAAATAATGATGATCAGAGCCTGGAGCCTGCTTCGGATTCTGTGTCTCCCTCTCTCTGTCCCTCCCCTGCTCACTCTCTCTCTCTCTAAAATAAATAAAAAACATTAAGAAAAATGATAATGATGATGATGATGATGATGATGATAAGTGATTTTTGCAGAAACTGATTGATGGTCATATATGCCCAGTCTGGTAGATGATGGTAACACAGCTCACCTGACAGTCTCACTATGAAGTACTAAGGCCCGAGCAAGGCTGTTCAAAGCAAAGCATGTTTAAGTAATGAATATAATTAGTTTTCCCCTCAGACACTTGCCTTATTGTAAGATACTAGGCCTAATTAGGGGAACAATGAAGAAAGAAATATTGATTTGGGATCTAGACTTAGACTTTGTATTATAAAGATGAATATAAAAAATTAGATAACAAGTAAGGGAAAACAGCAAAATGAAACAGTACTCCCAGAGACATTAAAACATCCTCACACATAAACCTGAGGAAGTCATTAAAGATTAACAGCATTCTGGATTTACTTGAGGGCCATGCTGAGCCTCATAAATAGTAAACTGAGATAGGAGTGCTCAATTACATAGACACCAGGACCAAGCTTGTCATTAGAATCATCATCATAAGGATCATCATTAAGAATCATGAAGCCAGACAGAACATTCCTAGGGCTGAGTTTTCTAAATAAACAAATCACAACAGTTATTCAGTCTTTTGTTCAATGACATGAGTCCACATACAAAATGATAAGGAAACGCGGTTCACGGGTTCGAGCCCCGCGTCGGGCTCTGTGTTGACTGCCAGCTTGGAGCCTGGAGCCTATTTCAGAGTCTGTGTCTCCCTCTCTCTCTGACCCTCCCCTGCTCACGCTGTCTCTCTCTCTCTCTCTCTCTCTCCTAGAAATAAATAAAACATTTTAAAAAAATGATAAGGAAAAATGTTCAGCAAGATGAAAACTTTATCTAGAATTTGGCCCAGAAGAGAAATATAACATAACAGGTATCCAATCTCTATGATCTTCAGAATTAATATCCTAACTATAGGATGAAATACAGAAATCACATGAAATAATAAAAAGAAAAATGCATTAAATAAGGAAACCAGAAGATCTCAATCATTGAAGAAAATAATTCTCTCTACTCACTATGCCCTTCCATGCTTCCTAAAACACATTAGTTCAAATTTTACCTCTTAAGGAAACCATTCCAAAATGCTTATCTTTCATCTTTCTTGGGTAAAAACCCATTCCAATAGTTTCAAACACCATTAACAGATAACTCCAAAATCTATGGTTCTTTCCTCTGACCAATCTCAAGCTTGTATCCATATTTTTTGAATGTCTAATATCTATTTCTTTCTGGATAGACTCCAAACCCTTTTTAAACCTACCATACCCCAAAATGCATTCATCATGACTCCTCACCTTTTTCCCCACTTGGAATACCAGTCTCATGTAATGACATGACTAGAAGTTAGCTTCCCTCACTTAGAAACTCTCTTCCCGTATCTAATCTGCTACTTATTTTTGATCCCAACTTATAAAGATTTTTTTGAAACCAGTTGCTTTTCTCCATCTCTACTACACTGCCTTAGACTCCTATTAAGTCTGATAAGATAATGAACTGCTATCAAGTCAGTTGTTTATTTGTTTGATGTAAATGATGGCATAACAATCATGTGCTAAGCACTGTTCTAAGAGATAAGAATAAAAATATCTTATCCTTAAGGTAATTGTTCCCAGTATAATGAAGGCAACTATAAGATAATGTCTAAGTTCAGGAATAAGAAATGAGAAGACATCATTAGAGTACTAAGGGAAGATATCTAACTCAGCTTAGTGGGGAAGGGTGGAGTATCAGGTATGCAATTTAGAGAAAGTGATAATATTAGCTGCTTTTATTTATTTAATTTTTTTAGGTTTTTAAAAAATGTTTGTTTTTTTTGAAAGAGAAACAGAACACAAGTAGGGGAGAGGCAGAGAGAGACACACACAGAATCCAAAGGAAGCTCCAGGCTCTGAGCTGTCAGAAGAGAGCCTGATGTGGGGCTCGAACCCACGAACTGAGATCAGGACCTGAGCCTAAGTCGGACACTTAACCAACTGAGCCACCCAGGCATCCCAACATTAGCTGCTTTTAAAGGATGAAAACTAGTTAAGTAAGCAAATAAGGACATTTAAGTAGAAGGGCAACATTTGCAGGCATACAGAGGCAGGTAAGGAAAGTATAGTGAACCACAAACAGTTCAGTGTTAAATGACAGTAAAACAGAAGCAAAGACGGAAGAGAGATGAGCAGGCAGAGGCCAGATCCCAAAGCCTCATATGTCATGTAGAATGGTCTTATACTTTATTCTGAAGTGCTATTAAGCTACTGAAGCTTTTTACACAGGGAGGGACAGAGCTAGATCTGCAGAGTAAAAAGATCTCGTTGTGTAATTATCTTATAAATTTATTTTTTCTTTAATGTCCCCCAGTAGACTCTAACCTCCATAAGAACAAAGACTACGACTGTCTTGTTCTCGGCTATATTCCTAAAGCATGGGACACAGAAAACAACTAATACTTGTTGCATGAAGTATACCTGTTGCTGAAGTATTCTGTGCATGTGAACAGTGTTGAGATAAAAACAAAGAATCAGAATCTTTGATTTAGGAGGTAAAACAATATCCTACCATCAAGGTGCTTCTTCCAAATCAATGCCAGAATTAATAAGGTAGCAAACCTAATCATGTTATCTACCCACTAATTATAGTCCAAACTCCTTAGCATGGTCACAAAAGGATCTTCAGGATATATTTTCTCCATGGGATTCCCAAGTATCCAATTATAGTAATAACTGCAACAAGCCAACAAGTATTGAGCTCTTACTAAATATAACAAATGGTTCTACCTGCTTTATCTGTTAATAATCATAATAACCCCATAAGGTAGTTAGTGTCATGTCCCACTTTATACAGAAACTGGAGCACAGAGAGGTTAAACAACTTTTAAAGTTCATTCAGCTAGTAAGCGGAGGAAGCCACGATATAGATCCAGGTCTATCCAACTTTAGAGTTTGCACTGTTTACCACTCTCTTCATACACAAAGGCAACATCTATGTTTTATTCATCTCATTATTCCCATAGCAACTAGCATGAAGGTTGGAGGTTAAATGTACAGAATATTATCAGTACATTTTTGCAAATGAAACATTCTAAAATCCTGAAATTCAGCAATTTTCCAACAATGACCAGTGGTAGTAAGATCAGTACCTCACACTTGTTCTTAAATTATTTATTACTAACTTCTGACTATCTGTAAAAGGTATAGTTATTCCTGACATCAGGAAGAAGATAACTCTAAGAAACAGTCACAGGGGCGTGCCTGAGTGGCTGTCAGTTAAGCATCCGAGTTTGGCTCAGGTCATGATCTCACCGTTGGTAGGTTTGTGCTGACAGCTCAGAGCCTGGAGCCTGCTTCGGATTCTGTGTCTCCTTCTCTCTCTGCCCCTCCCCCACTCACACTCTATCTCTCTGAAAAATGAATAAATGTTAAAAAAAAATTTTTAAAGTCACAGCAGGAATACTAGTACATGGGACAGGTGGAAGTACAAAAAAACATTGCTAAAGTAATTAAATTCAGACTATTGGTAACAGAATATCTGGTTCAAGATCATCCATACCTTACCCTTGTATCAAATATTGTACTGCTAAATGGCCGAATTTACTTTATAGGAGTTTTACATAGCACAACTGCAAAGAGAAAACAAACAAACAAACAAACAAAAAACAGCTACTCAACAAGAGCATTCAGTATTTCTAGAAACAGTTATCAGAGGGGTTCAGTATTAGAATTAAATGACAGGGTATAGAAAAGACTACTGAGACCTATGTCCTACGTCCTCTGAAAATTGAAAAGTAGAGCCAATGGATAATATAGCAAAAAGAGCACAGTCAATGTGGCTCTTAGGAAAAGAAAATTAAACAAAAAAGAAAAATAAGACCTATCTGAAAGTAAGTATTGTTACATATTCTATATTTCTTCTCTTAAAGTTTGCACATTACTTTGATATGTAATCACCACACTGAACTCAATGCTATAATTATTTATGCTTCCATAGCTTTCCTTAATAGATGGTGAAGAAAAGTACCAAAAAGATTATCAGTTTTTCAATATTCATTCATTCTTTCATTCATTTAACATATAGTTACTGAGTATAATGGATGATCTTCGCTTCTGGACATATAGTAGTAAGATTCTGCCTTTTCTTACACAGAACTTACAAACAATCATATAAAGGGACCTGATTCAGGGGGCTAGCAAAGGGCTCGGATCTAGTCTGTCGGATCAGGAAATAAACTTACACCTTAGATCTCAGCATGTGTAATTCTTAACTACACAAAAGGGCATGACAAGTATACCAGATAGAAAAAGAGGGAGAGAGAGGTAATCTAAGACTGTAAGGAGACAAATGTAAATTCTTGCTGATTTCTTTATTGATATTCTAATTATACTTAGAATAAACAATTGTTCAGTCAACCTGGCTTCCTTAAAAAGAAATATATTCTGGGGGCACCTGCATGGCTCAGTCGGTGAAGTGTCAACTTCAGCTCAGGTCATGATCTGGTTTAAGAGTTCAAGCCCCACATCGGGCTCTCTGATGTCAGTGTAGGGCCTGCATCAGATCCCCTGTCTCCCTCTCTCTCTGCCCACTTCTCCAGTTTCACATGCACTCTCTCTAAAAAATGAATTATTAAAAAATAAAAAGGATTGTAAGCTGGATATATCTAAATATAACTTCAAGATTTTTCCCTCAAAAAATTATCCCTTCCTTTATATTTAAGTCCTGACAAAATACCTCCTACTACTGGTAGCTCTCTTAAGTATTTAATTTTGAACATCAAAGTAGTGTTTAGGAAAGATAAATTAGCCTGAGACAACTTTAATCAATGCTAGCTTTAGATATTTATAGAGACTATAAGACTTGACAGAATGGGATTTTTATTAAAAATGCAAAAAATTACTAAAAATTTGGTAATTATTAGTGAAGGTATGAATTTACAATTTTCAAGTATCGGCTATCTCTTGAATAAAAACTTTTAAAGATCATTTAAACAACACACTATAATGAGAATATTATAGATATCATGAATACTATGAATGCAGGTCAAATATAAAAACTGTTCAACTATTAAGGAAGTAAATAATTATGGCTTGGAATAAATTTTGAAGAGAATCACAAACAGAATCCAAAATGGCTATATCTTAAACAACCAAGAGGGACAACAAAAAGTATTTCTTGGAGAACTGGAGGTCTAATAAAATAATAATATAATGAATAGTGTTAACTAGAAACTTTGCTATTCCATTTATATCCATAAAAGTAGACACATACAAGTTGTTCAAAAGTGTTTTGATTTCTCACTGGGACTGAAATTTAATGAATATGTAAGAATGGTCTACATTTGAGCATATAAAACATTTTAGGATAATTTATTTATAAATGTTAAGGAAAGACTAAGTACTTTCTAAGTACTCTTTTTAAAATATTTTCCTTTAATGTTTATTTTTGAGAGAGACAGACAGAGTGTGAGTGGGTGAGGGACAGAGAGGGAGTGAGACACAGAATCTGAAACAGGCTCCATGCTCTGAGCTGTCAGCACAGAGCCTGATGCGGGGCTTGAACTCACAAACAGTGAGATCATGACCTGAGCTGAAGTCAAACACTCAACCAACTGAGCCACCTACTCCTCTAAATACTTTTGTTAACTCAGTCAAAGCATGTTACATACAGGGGAGGGTGATTACTAGAGTCCATCTAACTCATTTGACAGATAAAAGAATTGGTCCAGAGAAAAGTGAAGTGACTTGCTCACTGTCATTCGTGTCAGATCATCTCTCATTCGAGGGCTACCTGACCATGCATCCCTAAGGAGTTATTAGGCAATAATTGTTATACTTGAGGTCCTTCCATCAAGACATAAAAGAAAATGTTAAATAAGTAGCAGTCTGCTATTTAAAATTCAAGAGAGGAGGGGCCTGGATGGTGGCTCAGTTGGTTAAGCATCTGACTCTGGATCTCAGGTCAGGTCTTGATCTCAGGTTGTGAGTTCAAGATCTGTGTTGGGCTCCATGCTGGAGGTGAAACCTACTTAAATAAATAAATTAACTGAAATAAACTAAACTAAACTAAACTAAAAATTAGCAGAGGAGTTTGATGACAGCGTAGTAGGACCCTAGGCTTCTCTTGTTCCTTGAACACAAATAGGAAACTATAAAATCATTCTGAATACCTAATAAATTGAACTGAGGAGTGACAGAACAAATTCCACAACTAGAGGGACAGTAGAGGTCATATGGAAGAAGAAAGGAAGTATGAAGACGTGGGTTTGGGGGAGAAGCAGATCGCAGGTGCCATGGAGGGGGGGAAGCTGTGATCATGGAGAAAGGCGAGAGAAAAAGAAGAATACACATGTGAATACAGAAGCAAAATACTTTCCCAAAGCCAATGGCTGGGAAAACGAGAAGGGTTGACTTTCACGAGTTTTGCAGCCAGCCAGGCTTAAAGACTGGAGTTTCAAAGGTCTGCAGTATTGACTGGGATAGAGCCCTGAGAGCACTGCCCTATTCCTGAAGAGAAGGCAGGCATCCAACCCAGGGTCAGACAGCTCAGTGTAAGGATCTCCTAAGGCACACAGGGGACTGACTGTTCTCTCCTCTTGGAACTTATCTGTAACAGGTGGCAAAAAAGGACCCAGTGGTAGTAGCTATTACATTCCCCAGCCCTCAGCATAGGCACAGAGACACCTCCTCAGGGCTTTTCACCCTAATACTAGCTATTTAGCCTGATTGCTCAAAATCTCACACCGCTGCTTTTGTGCAACTGCCCTTCTCCATCAAACCTGCATCCCTTTCAGTGTGACAAGACTTTCTACCAGAGACCAGCTCAAGTTCCTGCCACAGCACTTCCCTTATGTTTGGAGTCTTAAAAACTCAGCAAGCTTGGCTAGGATGAAGCCCAAAGTGCACTATGCTTCTCCAGGCAGTCAAGCAATCTGGAGACAGTATAAAAATGATGATATGAAAAATGTCTTGGATATATGAAGACATATTATTTGATCTTCTGGGAGTGCTTCCCTGAGAGCAGCAAGCACTGAGACCCCTCTCTGAGGACAAAGGACTTGGCTGGTACCTTTTCCCTCCCTTGTACCTCCAGGATAAATAAGCTTCAATAAAAAACACAGCTCCAATAGTGGCTGCCGAACCTGCTTATACCAAGTCCTACCCTACTGCTGTTTGCTCAATGCTGCTACAGCTTTCTTGGCAAGTGTGCCTAAGTCCCAGTGCAGCAGTCCCCTTACCCAGAAGACCTGCAGGTACCCTTGCAAATACCACATTTCCTGAATAGAGAATTCTGCAAGAGTTCAGTTATAGGAGAAGCAGCAACAGGTCTCATTTAACAGGCAGACCACAGCACATCTAGTTAAAACTCGACACACATTGGCCACTGTAGGCAAGTAGAACCTCTGTAGATTACTGGCCTGACGGACAGAGCAGCCAAAACACAGCAGCAGAGTGCATCCAGCATACCATAAACACACTCCCTGAAGCACCAGATGTTGGACACTACATGACCTCTTCTTCATAAAGCCATTACTCTCAGAAGAAGGAAATATAACAGGCTTTTCTAACACAGAGAAGAAAACGGAGACTTAGACAAAATGCCAAGATGGAGAAATCTATCTCAAAGGAAACAATAAAAGGTAATGGCCAGAGATGTATGCAAAACAGAAAAAGTAATATACCTGAATAGAGAATTTAAAGCAACAATCATAGGATGCTGACTGGGCTTGGCAGAATAATACAAAATTTCAGGGAGACCCTTACCACAGAAATAAAAGAGTTAAAAAACAATCAGAAATGAAAACTGCGGGACACCTGGGTGGCTCAGTCGGTTGAGCATCTGACTTCGGCTGAGGTCATGACCTCGCAGTCCATGAGTTCAAGCTAGCATCGGGCTCTGTAGTGACAGCTCAGAGCCTGGACCCTGCTTCTGATTCTGTGTCTCCCACTCTCTCTCCTCACCCCCACCCCACTCATGCTCGGTCTCTCTCACTCTCAAAAGTGAATAAATGTTAAAAAAAATGAAATGAAAAATGCAGTAACTGAGATTCTAAACAGACTGCATGTAATGACAAGAAGGATAACGGAAGCAAAGGAACAAATAAGTAATATAGACGATAGAATAATGGAAAACAATGAAGCTGAGGAAAAGAGAGAAAAAAGGATTATGGATCACAACAATAGACATAGGAAACTCAGTGACTCTATCAAATGTAATAACATCCAGATCATAAGAGTCCTGGAAAAAGATGAGAAAGTGGAGTAGAAAATTTATCTGAGGAAGTAATAACTGAAAACTTCCCTAATCTGGAGAAGGAAACAGACATCCAGATCCAGGAGGCACAGAGAACTCCCATCAAAATCAACAAAAGCCGGCCAACACCAAGACATATTGTAATTAAATTTGTAAAATATAGCTATAAAGAAAAACTGCTAAAAGCAGCAAGAAAAAAGAAGTCCCTAACTTACAAAGGAAGACCCATAAGGCTAGCTGTATATCTCTCCACAGAGATTTGGCAAGCCAGAAGGGAGAGACATGATGCATTCAAAATGCAGAATGGGAAAAACTCCAGCCAAGAATACTCTATCCAGCAATGCTATTATTCACAACAGAAGGAGAGATAGTTTCCCAGACAAACAAAATCTAAAGGAATTCATGCTCATGCAGCCAGTCTATCAAAAATATTAAAGGAGACTCTTTGAGTGGGAAAGATAAACCAAAAGTAACAAAGATTAAAAGAGAACAGAGAAAATCTCCAGAAATAATGACAAAACAAGTAATAAAATGGCACTAAATAGATTTCTCAATAATTACTCTCAATGTAAGTAGACTAAAGGTTCCAATCTAAAGATATAGAGTGTCAGAATAGATTAAAAAAAAAACAAGACTCATCTACGTTCTTGGTTGTAGTGCTTGGAAGCATCCAAATATATAAAACACTATAAAGAAACTCATTGATAATAATATAATAATAGTAGGAGACTTTAACACCCCACTTATATCAATGGATAGATCATCTCAGCAGAACATCAACAAGGAAACAGTGGCTTTGAATAACACACTGGATCAGATGGACTTAAAAGATATATTCAAAACATTTCATCCTAAAGCAGTAGAATATGCACATTCATTTCAAGTGCACAGGGGACCCTCTCCATAACGGATCACATGTTAGGTTACAAATCCTCAACAAGGATTGAGATCATACCATGCAAATTTTCAGATCACACCACTATAAAATTGAAGTCAACCACAAAAAAAAAAAAAAAAAAGTAAAGACCACAAATACATGGAGGCTAAACAACATACTACTAACCAAAGAATGGGTCAACCAGAAAATCAAACCCCCACATTAGAACAGGTCAATGAAGTCAGGAGCTGCTTCTTTGAAAAAGTTAATAAAAACTGATAAACCTCTAGCCAGCCTTATCAAAAAGAAAGGAGAAAACACTCTATAAAGAAGTTACAAATGAGAAGAATAATTGATGTCACAAAAATACAAACAATTATACGAGGATATTATGGAAAACTGTGTGCCTAAATTAGATAATGTTTTTTTAAGCGTATTTATTTATTTTGAGAGAGAGAGAGGGAAACAACAGGGGAGGGGCAGAGAGAGAGGAAGACAGAGAATCCCAAGAAGGCTCTGCACTGTCAGAAAAGAGATGGATGTGGTGCTCAAACTCACAAACCATGAGATCATGACTTGAACCAAAATCAAGAGTCAGCCGCTTAAAAGACTGAGCCACCCAGGCAGCCCACAAATTAGAGAATCTTAAAGAAACGAATAAATTCCTAGAATTGTATAAAGTACCAACACTGAAACAGGAGGAAATGGAAAACATAAACAGACTGATAACCAAAATGAAATTGAATCAGTAATCAAAAATTTCCCAGCAAACAGAAGTCCAGGGCCAGATGGCTTCCCTGGGGAATTATACTAAACATTTAAAGAGTGTTATCTACTCTTCTCAAACTATTGCAAAAAATAGAAAAGGAAGGAAAACTTCCAAATTCATTTTATGAGGCCAGCATTACCTTGATTCGAAAATGAAACACTCTCCTAAAAAGGACTACAGGCCAAAATCCCTGATGAACATAGATGCAAAAATTCTCAACAAAATACTAACAAATCGAATCCACTAATACATTAAAAGAATCATTCACCACAATCAACTGCAATTTATTCTGGGCTGGAAGGATGGTTCAATATTTGTAAATCGATCAATGTGATATACCACATTAATAAAAGAAATGACAAGAACCATATGATCCTCTCAATAGATGCAGAAAAGCATTTGACAAAGTACATAAAAAAAAAACACCTCAAAAAGGTAGGGATAGAGGGAGCATATTTTAATACAATAAAGGCCATATAAAAAATCCCATAGCTGGAACACCTGAGTGGCTCAGTCACGTAAGTGTCTGACTTTGGCTCAGGTCATAATCTCATGGCTCCTGAGTTCAAGCCCTGCATCAGGCTCTGTGCTGACAGCTCAGATCTTGGAGCCTGCTTCTGACTCTGTGTCTCCAACTCTCTCTGCCTTCGCCCACTTGTGCTCTGTCTCTCTAAAAAAATAAACATTAAAACAGATTTTTTTTTAAATCCCATAGCTAATATCTTCCTTAATGTGGAAAACCTGAGAACTTTTCCTCTATGGTGAGGGAAAACACAGAGATATCCACTCTCACCACTGTTATTTAACACAGGACTGGAAGACCTAGCCTTAGCAATAAGATAGGAAAAAAAAAAAAAAGGCATCCAAGGTAGGCAAGAAAGACGTCAAATGTTCACTCTTTGTAGATGACATGATACTCAATATAGAAAACTCAAAAGACTCCACCAAAAAATTGCTAGAACTGATACACAAATTCAGTCCAGTCGCAGCAAATAAAATTAATGTACAGAACTCTGTTGCATTTCTATACACTAATAATGAAGCAGCAGAAAGAGAAATCAAGGAATCAATCCCATATACAACAGCACCAAAAACCATAAGATATCTAGGAATAATCCTAACCAAGGAGGTAAAGATCTGTACTCTGAAAACTATGAAACATTTATGAAAGGAATTAAAGAGGACAGAAAGAAATGAAAAATCACCTCATGCTTATGGACTGGAAGAACAAACATTGTTAAAATATCTATATTACCTAAAGCAATCCCTATTAAAATATCACCAGCATTTTTTCAGAGAGCTACATTAAACAATCCTCAAATTTGTATAGAACCACTAAAGACCTCAAAAGAGCCAAAGCAATCTTGAAAAAGAAAAAAGCTGGGGGCATCACAATTCTGGACTTTAAGTGATGTTACAAAGCTGTAGTTATAAAGACAGTATGGAATTGGCACAAAAACAAACACACAGATCATGGAACAGAATAGAGAACCCAGAAATGGACCCACAGCTATATGTCAATTCACCTTTGACAAAACAGGAAAGAATATCCAATGGGAAGACAATCGCTTCAACAAATGGTGCAGGAAAAACTGGATAGCAACACGCAGAATTTAAGTGGACCACTTCTGACAGCATCCATGAAAATGAATTAAAAATGGATGAAAGACCTAAATGTGAGACTGAAACCATTAAAATCCTAGAGAACAGAGACAGTAACCACTCTGACACTGGGCATGGCAACTTCTTTCCTGAGGTGTCTCCAGAGGCAAGGGAAACAGAAGTAAAAATAAACTACTGAGATTTTCTCAAAATAAAAAGTTTCTGCACCGGAAAAGAGACAAGCAACAAAACTAAAAGGTAACGTTTAGAATAGGAGAGGATATTTGCGAATGAGATATATGATAAAGGGTTAGTATCCAAAATCTATAAAGAACTCATCAAACTCAACACCCAAAAAA
This sequence comes from Proteles cristata cristata, assembly GCA_017311185.1. Taxonomy (NCBI): domain Eukaryota; kingdom Metazoa; phylum Chordata; class Mammalia; order Carnivora; family Hyaenidae; genus Proteles; species Proteles cristata. The sequence continues at coordinate 71,695 of JAESUZ010001085.1, read as the reverse complement.
CAAATAACCCAGGTAAAAAATGGGCAGAAGACATGAATAGACATTTTTCCAAAGAAGACATACGGATGGCCAACAGATACATGAAAAGACACTCAATTTCACTTATCATCAGGGAAATAGAAATCAAAACTACAAGGAGATATCACCTCACACAAATCAGAATGGCTGATATTAATAACGGAGGAAACAACAAGTGTTAGCAAGGATGTGGAGAAAGGGGAACCCTCTTGCACTGTTGGTGGGAATGAAAACTGGTGCAGCCACTCTGGAACACAGTATGGAGGTTTTTCAAAAAGTTACAAACAGAACTACCATATGATCCAGCAATTGCACTACTTGGTATTTACCCAACGGATACAAAAATACCGATTTGAAGGGACATATGCACCCCAATCTTTATAGCAGCATTATCAATAATAGCCAAATAATGGAAAGAGCCCAAATGTCCATCAACTGACGAATGGATAAAGAACAGATAAAGAATATGTGTATATATACACACACACGCATACACACAATGGAATACTACTCAGCCATAAAAAAGAACAAAATCTTGCTGTTTTCAATGATGTGGATATAGCTCAGTCAGATAAAGACAAACACCATTTGAATTCACTCATACGTGGAATTGAAGAAACAAAACATACAAACATAGCGGGGAAATAAGAGACAGGAAAATCCGGAAACAGACTTAAGTATAGAAAATAAACTGATGGTTACTAGAAGGGAGGTTGGAGGGGTTAAACAGGTGATAGGCATTAAGGAGGGCATTGGTACACTGGGTATTGCATCGTTAGTGATGGATCACTAAATTTTACACCTGAAACTAATATTGCACTTTATGTTAACGATCTGGAATTTAAATAAAACTTTGGGGAAAATAAAAACATATATAGCTTAATGAAAATAACACAAAACAAAAATAAATAAATAAAATTCATATTGACTCCAGTAGATCTGGAATGTTCACCTTGATACAGGCTTAGAATGAATTAAGATCTAGAGTTCTCAGTCTGTCTTGGAACACTGATTAATTCCTGAACTTCACATTTACAGATCAGTATTTCTTAGTGTCATCTAAGGAGCATCTATATTAGATTCTTTTGGGGGTATTCCTCACAACTGCAAATTCCATGCCTCCATTGTAAGCACATTATCCAATTACACTCTGTGAGAGTGAGGCATGGAAATCTCCTTTAAAAGGCAAAAGATTTATACGATCTGAAGGGAAACCAGAGTATGGAAATCTCCTTTAAATAAACAAAAACATTACATGTTTACCTGGTGATTCTTAGGCACATCAAATTTGGTCTTTAGACCCTAAGACCTCAGCTCTCTGTTGCAACTGTATTCTGTAGCAGATCATAAGGAAGAGTTCCCGTGTTCAGAGTCTCTAATAAAAACTAAGTCAAGGTTAAGGTAAATGTAACCTTTAGTTGAAAAAATGCTATCATTGTACTAAAGTATCCATTAAAAAAAGCACAAATATGAGCCATGTAAATTCCTCATGTCACTAAGAGCAACAAGTAGACCTGAAAGGGGCCCAAAAAGAGTAAAAGAATCTGAGTAAATAAGTACCATATAAACGATTCATTATCAGGCTTTCCATCATGGGAACACATTCATGCTTCAAAATGGATGTATAAGGAAAAATGACTCTAAGAGGCTTAAAAACAGCAATTCCTTCATGATCCTCTACAGAGTAATTCATGACCCAGCATGTAAATATCCTGGGTCTTCAAAGATAGTTTTTTCATGATAGATTATCATTTTTCATTTATGTAGTACCTTGCATTAAAGTGCTAAAAGTACTTTACAAACCTTTAAGCCGTGTCTCTGTATCTTATACTAGAAAATTACTTTCTAAAGCAAATTCACTGCTTAACTATTACATGTTCTGGACTGGAATTTCTCTCTACCATATCTCAAAATATACTGGTGTTATATCTCGAAATATATTGGTGTTATAACTAGTCTATAGGAAATTATGCCAGTTAAGAGTATACAAAATTACTGTAAAATGAAACAGCTTAAATTTTAGTTTTAAGCTTCCCACTGAAAATATTAAAGTATTTTATGACCTGAAAAACACTATTTCTTTACACCTAAAAACAGTCATACAAGGGATATAGGTTAGTAGTTGCTTAACAAAACATAACTAGAAAGAAAAATACATAGCAATTTAAACAGCTCCTAAAACTTCATCCAGTTTTAATGTAAAACCTAGAAATCAATGAATACTTTTTTTTTTCTTTCATAGTTTATTGTCAAGTTGGATTTCATATAACACCCAGTGCTCATTCCAACAAGTGCCCTCCTTCACGCCCATCACCCTTCTTCCCCTCTCCCCCACCCCCATCAGCCCTCAGTTTGTTCTCAGTATTCAAGAGTCTCTCATGGTTTGCCTCCCTCCCTCTCCACAACTATTTTTCCCCTTTTCCCCCATGGTCCTCCATTAAGTTTCTCCTAATCCTCGTATAAGTGGAAGCATATGGTATCTGTCTTTCTCTGCCTGGCTTATTTCGCTCAGCATAACACCCTCAAGTTCCATCCATGTTGCTATAAATGGCCAGGAGAAATCAATGAATAGTACTTAGTGTAATTCAGACAACAGTGTATCTTAGTAACTAAATAATAAATCCTAGAAAAATACTATTGAAATGCAAAAACATAGAGATAAATACATAGTTCTTATCATTTTTTAAAAGCAGGTAAATTCTTATTACAATCCTAAGCCAGTCTATAGGCCTAAAGTGATTATAAAAGAATTTATCCTCAGATAACAGGGAAGCATAGTTTATGACAACAATCTACCTAAAAAATTATTAAAGTGTTTTCTCTTGGGAGTGACATGCATTATCAGCAGAGATTAATCTGATGAGTCTTTACATGAGTTCCATTTTTAAAAATGCAATAACAGAGGGCTTTGTTGTTACTGATAAAAATCAATTAGAGGAGGTAAGGCCACAAGGAAAACTAACATCACTCACCACCCACCCCCAGCAGCTGAAATGATTTATCTTCCAGGCTTGGATGATCAGGAGCTGTAGTTATATTGCCAGGAAATTAATTTAGTTTCTACATTCTGAACTGACTTTCTTTGTTCTCAAGGATCTAAACACGAAATTACTTTTAATCAAGGTTAATATGTTATTAATACCAAGGAGGATCTTTGAAGAATCATTTTTGTAATTGACTTTAGCATTTTTCACCTGTGCTTGGGGTGTGGCTATAAGAACATAACTTATATCATCCTTATTTTCTGGATTCTTTGTCCACAACAAGGCACTGTACTGAATGGCAAAGACAATAGATTCCACCAAACACAGCACACATCCTAGGAAGAAAATAGGAAAGTGTGAATTAGGATTCTTGAGCTGAAAATTAAGGTAGCATTATTTTCTTTGAAATATGTTACCTTTAAAACCTGATCTTACAGAAAAAGGATTTTGATTACCATAAGCATAAGCAAAAACTACATTGGAAACCGTAAACTAGAGCAGTAAGCACATGAGTTAATGCTGCACAAGTTCTAGGGAGTTTGCCTATCTCATGAATCTAAGGGCTGAGGTTTTGATGCCCACATAGGGACAGGAGAGGCCTTAGAATCCAAATAAGGTAGAGGATACAAAATGAGATATTCTCTCATAATGTCTGGATCCCTTAAGGGACTACAGTTCAGTGAAAAGGTGTTGAGGGGGAGGGATCCACATACTATAAGAGGGAAAACACAAAAACTTTTATCTAAATCCCTGGGTAGAGGAAAATTATACCTCTGTATTTATAACCAGTGCTCTGTCCTCACACAGGTGGGGGGTTTGAAAGTATACTACATGATCCAAGAAATCCTTAACCAATAAAATACCATAAAAAGTGACTCTGAGTCAGTAGTACCTCTGGAGACTTAGTGGAAGCATTTGCTATAACTTTCTGGAGTGATATGAGGCCACATGAAATTGCCACAGATAGAATCCCTTTTTGTTGAATTTATATCTAATATTATACAACAAATGAAGAAAAATACCTTACCCTTAGTGAGAATTAGCAGACTCAACAAATGGGGTGGGAGAGCTGAAATATGGACAGTCTTGTGGGGACTACACCCTCTAACTGCACAGTTGCCTTAACTTCTCACATTGTACAATGGGATACTATAAGCAACTTAAATGAACTCCATCCTCATCTATGAACATGGGTAAATGGCAAAAACATAAAAATTGAGTGATAATAGCAAGTTGGGGAAGAATATGTCCAGAGTGATATCATTTATAAGAAGTCTCAAAACTTCATACACAAAATACTACTATATATAATTTATGGATACATATATATATATATACTAAAAGTACAGGAACATATAAGGGAATTACGAACACCAAATTCAATTATAGTAGTTATCTCTGGGAAGAGAGGGAGATAAAGTTACACCAGAACTTCCAATTGTTCAGTTTCTTAAAAAAATATATTGAGAGCAAATATGACAACATGTTAAGATCTTACAAAACTGTGAATGGTGACATGGCTGTTCTTTATATTATTCTCTATACTTTCTGAAGTGTTCTTGAAATATTTCATAATCAGGTTGTAATGTAAAATATAAATGAATTGTAGACATTAAGTGACATTCACTGTATGGCATAATACTTCTATTATCTTTCTAAACTCAATTCATTTTAGTGAACATGACCAAGCTAGTTAAGATAGATGAGGTTAAATAATAATTTGTTCTTCTATAAGACAACATAGAAATTGTTTTTTTTTTCCATTGAGAAATTTAGAATACAAGTAATGGCACATTAGAGGAATTAAGCAGAATTTCATGCTTAAAATTTCATGATTAAAAACCCTTTAGAATGCAAAGTTTGCCCAGGACACTTGCTACAAGATATTCTCTCCTCTTGCTAATCTTGTTCACCAGTCACATACCAAATTATAGAATGATATTTATTAATTGTTCAGGTACACCTGGTACTATGTGAGACACTGCACTCAACAGATACTACAGTGGGTTAGAAAAAAATCATCTATTGGACTGTTTAGCTATATTTCCCAGGCAGTATTCTACCTCCTGTTGTTGGTAGAGGAACAGTAATACAGTGATATTGACATGATTGAGATAATCAGCCCAACCTTCACCATTAATTTCCTGCTGATACTAAAAGAGGCCACATGCACATCACATATTACTGGTACACTAAAAATAAAGAGGCTAAATCAGATTAAGTTTCCAAAATGGGCAATCAAGTTAAAAAACACACAATCAGCATTCTCATATGCCTGGAGATATCCCTTTGTTATGTGAGTAGCAGCATCCATGTTTCCAAGTTCCTTGTAAGCAGCTATAGTTGAGCTGTTACCAACTGACCTATAGAGTTTTCATTTCAGTCATATTGGTCCATGTTTTTATACACACACACACACACACACATACACACACACACACACACCAATCTCCACCCCACCCTACCCCCGGGAAAAACAATTTTTAAGTATCTTCCAACATTCCAAGAAAAGCAAAGGGATCAAGTTCAGAATCAGTAAGAAGTTATACAATGTTAAAAAATCAAAATATTAGGGCACCTGGGTGGCTCAGTCAGTTAAGCATCTGACTCTTGATTTTGGCTCAAGTCACGATATCACTATTCGTGAGTTCAAGCCCTGTATTGGGCTCTGGACTGACAGTGCAGAACCTACTTGGGATTCTCTCTCTCTCTCCCTCTCTCTCTGCCCCTCCACTGCTCACTCTCTCTCTCAAAAAATAAATTTAAAAATTTTTTAAAAAATCAAAATATTAGCCACAGACTATTATGAGAAATCCACTTAACTAAAATTAAGTAAATTTTTTACAAAGGCCCGCTTTCATTATATATTACACTATGAAATATATTTCTACTTTAGTATGTGTTATCAAGTATCTTTTTGTTTCAAAATTAATTTCTATTAAGTTTTAGGGTAAAAGAAAGAGACCTCTGAAAAATATATTTAAATATAAAATGAAATAGAGGCATCTATAACTTTATTTTAATAAGCAATTAACAAATTACCTGGTTTTCAAGATGATTTAATTAATAGTGGACATATATAGAAAAAACACATGAATGTAAAGAATGTTAAGAATTGGTTTGTGTAGATGATGGTGTATACTATAAAGGAAGAAGTCCAACAATCAGACAATGTCAGAACCAACCAATTTCCTCGTAGTTTTAAATAAGAACATAGGAAGTATTTTGTGCTCTTGGTAAAAATTACTTGATGTCTACCATAAATTTATGCAACTGCAAAAGTGTATACTGCATATGTATATACGTTTTTCATACTGCTTCTCATTGGTTTACCATTCCAGTCAAGCCTGTTAGGGAAAACACGTGTGGTTCACAATGATGGCATTTGTTTTCTCTCACTTGTGTTTTCCTCACATACCCTTATGCCCAAGTGACAAAAACCAGTGGCTTTGTCACCAACTAGACCTCAAGACCTGACATCTATTGCCCACCTGTTTGTACTCAGTGACCTTTGTTCCACATTTTTCCTTAAGCTCTTCTATCTTTATGTCTTAACTCAAGCAAAAGGAAACCAAAAACCACCCCTCAAGCCACAGCGACTGCCCTGACAAGACCTCCAGGCAGCTCGGATCAGTTTGAGTGCAACCCCTGACTTGCGCCTGAAGAGATGGACTATGGAGTGATCTCTAGAATGACTCAAAACTAACTACATTTATCTCATTATAATACTAAAGTCTCTGCCCAAGCAGGAGCATAGGCCTCATTTCCATACTATACGATGTATGTATAGGCAAGTTTCTATAAGGCCCATTTGTGACCTATGCCTGACTCTACAGAGGATGACAAGTCTTCTCTATCTAAACATTCATGCTTAAAATTTTTTTTTACATATTTATTTACTTTTGAGAGAGAGAACACAAGTGGGGAGACACAGAATGTGAAGCAGGCTCCAGGCTCTGAGCTGTTAGCACAGAGCTGGACGAAGGGCTCAAACTCAAAAACCAAGAGGTCATGACCTGAGCCAAAGTCAGGTGCCCCTTTCTAAATATTCATCCTAACTCTAAATAAAAGGAAACCATTCACACTTGCTAGAGGAGTCCCCATGGCTTTGGAAGTTATTCCAAGTGATCTCCTTATTTGTGGCAACTAAAGTTTCCTTTGAGTGACAACTCACCTGGTCTGTGACTCACCAAAGAGCAAACTCATATTTGGTTAGTTTGGGGAAAATGCCGGGCAAAATGAGAAGACTGAAGAAATAAAATTTTGGCCGAGGGAGGGCTATTTGGTGGCAATGAGTCACTGAGGAAATATTGGTGGCAATGAGTCATTGAAGAAATATGCATAAGTACAATACCAAGCAGTATTTTGAGAGCTTCATTTAAAACTCAAATCACGGGATTGCCTGGGTGGCTCAGTTGTCGGTGCATCTAATTCTTGATCTCAGGGTCATGAGATCAAGCTCCACATTGGGTGTGGAGCCTACTTAAATTAAAAAAAACAAACACTCAAATAGCAGACATTTACATAAGAAGTTAGGAAATAACAATTGGCTACACAGAGGTCTTTGGGGCAAAAAGCCAATAACAACAATACAAATAATCATCACAACATTGAGTGACTTTAAGTGACTTGAACAAGATCATTTAGTAAAAGGTATTGCTGAATGAAAACTCAGGCAGTATGGTTCCAGTGGCTTCTCTGATAATGATCATACAAACTTCCTGTCAGTATTTTTTTGGCATTTTGAAAGAAAACAACATGGAATCAGATGGCCAAAGTTACTCTCTCCTTGTAATTCTTCACAAATTGCAAAGATTATTACAAAGAATAACATAATTTCTCAATTTCTACACATTTTATCTCACAAAAAGTACACATTTATTCTTTATCTGTACATATTAAGTGGATTATGTGCACTTCATTTTGCATGGAACATAAGTTCAGAGTAAGAATAACCATGGGAATACTTATCTTTAGAGTCTTTAGAGCAAATTATGAATACTTTGAAATCCACATTTTAAGAAGTAATTTATAAAGTATATTGGCAACCTAGAGATTTTCAAATAGAGAAGGGCAAACACTTTACCATGAATTATTTGGAGATAATAAGGCTCCACAAGACAAATGTTTTCTTCCAGTGCATTAAATGGCAGCCTAGTGACCCAAAAGTTAACATACCTTTAACAATGGAAAATTAAACCACCAACAACAGTGAATACTACTGAGACGGCAGTCATGCCACAGCTTTGGTGCAGTTCATACCACCGACCTGGGGTCTAACATGATGCCTAGCAAGGTAGCTCTGAACACCTACCTTAGGGTACTATGAGGCCAAGAGGCAAGGAAGTATACATTTTATGGGACTCGCCTTAAACAGAAAAAACAACAACAAAACAAAACTACAAATGTACTGAATATAGTAGGTAATAACTACCAAAAAAAGTCACTAAAAACATACCCTTGAAATACTTTACGAAATGCTATTACAGATCTGTTACAAGAGAATTCCAAGTGACCAGTAAGCATCATCACTGTACTTAAGTTATAACCCAGATTAATTTGTACTGGTAAAGCAGAAGTTCATTCAGTAGTAATTAAGACAATAAAGCTTCAGCGACTGCCATCTATCTACACAAAATTCAACTGTTTTATTTACTTTTAACTGTATTCTGACATATACATTTACTAGAGTACTATACTTAAAACAGCATTGAGTTTTCCATCATGTTTATCCAGTGTCTGCTAGCCAGAAAAATGTTATGTGGGGAAGCCATCTTGTATGTGTATGTTTATTTTTATATACTTAAATACACACAGCACATTTAAATGCAGCACATAGCATGTTTATGGGTTACAAACTTATATTGCATATTTATACTACATCATGTTTACAGGTTACATATTTATGTTTCTTAGTCATGTGTTTACTTATATCACCATCCCTTTTCTTTCTTTCTTGGTATTTGGTATCTTTCCTCCAGCAGGAAATAGGGGGAAGGGAAGTATTATTTTTGCTACAGATGGTCTATCTCCTGGGAATGTGAAATTGAACAACTTCATCTCTATTCTCCTACTCAAGATTCCCTCTGCAACTCAAGTGATTGCCATCCAACTCAGCACAGACTTCCTATTTGCCCAGAACTAAGTGCTTTCTCAAGAGCAAGACCTAAAAAATAGGTAATGACTCCTATAACCTCAGAAAACAGTTATGTTCTAAACACTCCCAAGCCATACTTCATTCCATGCTATAAGTTCTTAGGATTCATTACCTATGAAGTTTTAGACTATTCAGCAAGACCATCAAAAACAAAAATTAAAAAAAAATCTCAAACAAGTGGTTCATTATTACAACACGGACTCACTGACAGTGATCTGGTATGTCCAAATTGGCACGCCCTACTTGATATTGGTCATGGTGATAGAACCCAAAGGAACTTGTTTGGCAAGCAGTGATCACCAAAACTAAACGGTCAATTAAAGTTTAGTGTATAATCTCATCCATGATGTACAAATTACACAGAGATCAGCTCTTGAAGATGGTTGTGAAATTAATGTGACAGTCTGTCTATAGACTGAGATTGCCTAGGTGCCTATCCTGATTCCCCCTTTACTACCTGAATGACTATAATCTCAAGATTATAAAATGGAGATAATAGTAATAATACCTATCACAAAGGGTTGTTGAATGGATTAACTGAGCCTGGTGCATCATAAATGTTCAATAAATTGTAGCTTTTGTTAGGTACCACTTCCTATAGCAAAAGGGACAATGATTATAGACTATACCACCAAAGTGAGGTTTGTAGGCTACACTGCTATTACCGTCTCTGAAAATCTGCCTACAGGTATTCAAGGGCAGTATTTTCTTCTACAAAAGTTAAGCATGTTAGGCAGGTGGTCAATTCAGCTACCTTCTCTGAAGGGAACTCTGACAGTTCTTTTTTTTAAATATTTTTTTAGTGTTTTATTAATTTATTTTTTTAAGTTCATCTTGTTGCTTTATTTAATTTTACTTATTTATTTTTTTTACAAATACTTTATTGTCAAGTTGTTATCCATATAACACCCAGTGCTCATCCCAACAAGTGCCACCCTCCATGCCCATGTTTTATTTATTTCTGAGAGAGAGAGAGACAAACAGACAATATGAGCAGGGGAGGGGCAGAGAGAGAGGGAGATACAGAATCTGAAGCACGCTAGCTGTCAGCATAGAGCCTGACACGGGGCTTGAACCCACGAATCGTGAGATCATGACCTGAGCTGAAGCTGGACTCTTAACTGACGGAACCACCCAGATGCCCCATGGGAACTCTGACAGTTCCAAGAGAACTGTTGTTGCTGATAAAGACAAGCACAGAGATTTATTTCTTCATTACCATATATTTATGAAACTAAACCGACTATGTCCCAGAGGTAGTTCTGGGCACTAGGAATATAAAAATAAACAAGACAAATGCTGTCCTTGATGACATATAACTTATCTAGTGCATGAGAGACAATAAACAATAAAATAATAGTAGTGATGTGTGTTCTGAAACAAAATAGGATAATGCAAAGGTGATAAGAGGATCTGAATGCTAGACAGAGAAACCAGGAAGAACTTCTTTAAGAAATTTATATTTGAGCCAAGACCTGAATGATCAAAAGAAATAAACTGTGTGTAGATCTGGAGGAATAGTCTAAGCAGAAAGAATAGCAATTTGAAGACAGAAATGTAAGCTAATTCAGTGTATTTGAGGAAGATAGAGAGCCAGTGGCACTGGAACACGTGAATAGATAGCAACATAGTATGAAATGGGGTCACAGAAATAGTCAAGGGCCTGATCATGCAGTGCTTCAAACACCGGAGTGAAAATCATGAAATTTATTCTAAGTACGATGAGAAGCTCTGAGTAGAATACTGACATAATCAGATTTGTATTTTATTTTTCATTCTTAAAACTTTCTGTTACAAAAAATCTCAAATGTACAGAACAGTGATATAAGATAGTTCCCTTTTACCCAACACCCAGATTCAGCATTTATCAAGATTTTTTTTAGCATTTGAATGCATCTTTTTTTGGACTTTAAAAAATTTTAATTCCAGTCCAATATACACTATTAGTTTCAGGTGTACAATATACCAATTCATCAATTCTGTACATTACTCAGTGCTCGTCATGTTAAGTGTACTCTTAATCCCCTTCACCTATTTCACCTATCTCCCCACCCACCTCCCCTCTGGTAAGTATCAGTTTGTTCTCTATAGTTAAGTGTCTATTTCCTGACTTGTCTCTCTCTCTCTCTTTTTTTTTTTTTATCCTTGCTCATTTGTTTCTAAATTCCACATGAGTGGGGTAGGAGGCATGATGGCGGAGAACTAAGGAGCTCCATACATTTTGCCTGCACCCATCTCTCAAACAGAGAAGGCCTGAAGTCGTAGGACACTGAGCCACAGGAGTTTGGGAAGAGAAAGAGACAGAGTACACTGGGAAGGAAACCTCATAAGTGCGTGAGTGCGAACTGGGGAAGATAAAAGCGGGACGGGACCCAGAGATACGGAGGGAGGGCAGGGAACCCGGTTTGCGTGCAGCTGCAGTGAGTGATTAACCAGCGAGTGGTGGTGAGCTGCCGCGAGTCCAGGGGAAAGGAAAGAAAAGCTGAGATTGCTCATAGAACCGTCCCTGGAAAAGAGAAAAACCTCGGCTTGGAAAGACAGTGTTTTTTAGCTCTGGCTGGGGTTCTGACTTTAAACTAGGTGCCCTGGTCCCAGAAGGCTCCAGGAATAACTGAACTGCCGCGCGCCCGGTACCATCCATGGCAGCGGCAGCCCGGTGAACCAACAGAAACTCCTGCAAGGTGGTCCCTACACCTGGTGAAGCGGCAGCAGTGCGTGAAACAGCAGCCCAAAACGACTGCGGCAGCAGCGACCCTGTGAAGAGGCGGTCGGTGGCGAGTGCAACAGCGCCCTGCTGAAGCAGCGGCAACAGCGGAGGCAACCCGGTGAAGCAGTGCTGGCGCCCAGTGAAGCTGCAGGGGCGCAGGATAGCTGCCTGCTGAAGAAGCGGCGGCGCGCTGCAGCCACACAGACTCTACCGACCTGAAGTTGCTATGCTCCTCGAACACACTCGGTTGTATCACTGCTTGACCCCTGGGGATCTGAGGCTGGGACACTTCCCCCACCCCACACTCAATCCCCAGGCAACAGGGAACCAGCGACCTGCAGGACTGTTCAGGGCACTATAACAAAGCCCTCAGACTGGGACCTGGAAACAAGAAGGGTGTGGGGCACAGAACTCAGTCCTCCTTGGCTACATCTTCACAACAGAGAGATCTGAATGAAGAAGTGATTTGCAACACTTGGTTGAGAAGGGACTGGGGCGACGCCATTCTTCTCCACACAACCACCAAGGAGGGGCCTCAGGGAGGCCGGCAGACACAGTGGAGACTGGACCTGCCTACACCAAACCACCCCCGTCCCCTCCAGATAGCTATTTTGTTGCTGTTTGTTATAGCTGCTTTTACCTAGGCTGGGTTTGCGTGTTTATTGGTTTTATCTGTGCTTTTGTGTACATGTGTTCCCTCTGTGGTTGTCTGTTTTCTTTTTCCAGGGCTGCCTCAAGAAAGAAGCCAAACTACACATGGTGGAAAGTCCCAAATATCACTACCAGTAGGGAAACAAAATAACCAAACACTCCACAAGACAAACCAAGAGACACCATCCAAAGAACACTTCCTGAACAGACAGGCCCTGAACAGTCAAAAGAGCCGTCTCTAGTACAGCAGAACTCGCAGGGTACGTGTGTACAACAAACTTTTAAAATTAACAAGAGATAGAAAGCTAACCAAAATGACGAAACGGAAGAACTCTCCTGCAAACAAACTCCAGGAAAAATTATGGCTAGAGAACTGCTCAAAACAGAAATAAGTAACATAACTGAACAAGAATTTAGAACGATAATCATCAAATTAATCGCTGGGCTTAAAAGAAGCATGGAGGAAATCAGAGAAAATATGGCTACATACAATATGGGGCTTAAAAATAGTTATTGTGAATTAAAAAATGCGATAAATGAGATACAAAATGAACTGGAGGCGCCCAATGCACAGATTGAAGAGGCAGAAAGGAGAATAAGTGATTTAGAACACACTATTATAGAAAAAGAAGAAACTGAGAAAAAGAGAGATAAACTGATCCAGGAACATGAAAGAAGAGTTCAAAGGCTCAGCAATACAATCAAATGGAACAATATCCATATCTTAGGAATTACAGAAGAGGAAGATAGAGGGAAAGGTACTAAAGGAGTCCTGGAATAAATTACAGCAGAGAACTTCCCCAACCTGGAGAGGGAAGTAGAAGTTGAAATTCAAGAGGTACAGAGAACTCCACTCAGATGTAACTTGAATCAATCATCTGCATGACAGATCATAGTGAAACTGGCAAAATATAAGGACAAGGAGAGAATTTTGAAAGCAGCTAGGGAGAAAAGGGCCCTAACATACGAAGGGAAAGCTACCAGAGTCTTGACAGACCTATCTAATGAAACTCAGCAGGCCAGAAAGGAATAGCAGGAGATCTTCAATGTGATGAACGGAAAAAATATGCAGCGAAAAATCCTCTATCCAGCAAGCCTTTCATTCAGAATAGAAGTAGAGATAAAAGTCTTTCCAAATAAACAAAAATTGAAAGAATTTGTCACCACAAAACCAGCCCAACAAGAAATCCTGAGGGGGACTCTCTGAGGGAAGTGTTGCAAGGAACGCAAGATACCAGAGACACCAACACTAGTATGAATCCCACAAAGGACACAATGACTCTAAACCCACATATCTCAATAATAACACAGAATGGAAATGGGCTGATTGCTCCAATCAAAAGACAGGGTAGGAGAATGGATAAAAAAAAACAAAATGCATCTATTTGCTGTCTACAAGAAACGCATTTTAGATTGGAAGATACCTTCAGATTAAAAGTAAGGGGACGGAGAAATATATATCATGGTACGGAAGTCAAAAGAAAGCTGGAGTAGCTATACTTATATCAGACAAACTGGACTTTAAGTTAAAGACAATAACAAGAGATGAAGAAGGGCATTACATAATAGTTACAGGGTCTATCCATCAGGAAGACCTAACTATCATAAATGTCTACACACCGAATATGGGAGCACCTAAATATTAAAACAGTTAATCACGGAGAGAAACAATCTTATACATAAGAATGTGCTAAGAGTAGGGGACTTTAAGACTCTACTTACACCAATGGATAGATCAACCAGACAGAAAATCACTAAAGAAACAACAGACTTGAATGACACATTGGACCAGATGAATCTGACCGATACATACAGAATTCTACATCCTGAGGCCAAGGAATTTACTTTCTTCACAAGTGCGCATGGCACATTCTCCAAGATTGATCACATACTGGGAAATAATGCAGCCCTCAATAAATATAAAAGAATTGACATCAAACCATGCACACTTTCAGATCATAAAGCTTTGAAACTTGAAATCAATCACAGGAAGAAGTCAGGAAAACCTTCAAATACATGGAGGTGAAAGAACACCCTACTAAAGAATGAATGGGCCAATCAGGTAAATAGAGAAGACAATTGAAATTATATGGAGGGGGCTTGCCTGCCAGATGCGCCGAGCCCGAGCCCGCTGGAGTGAGGAAAACCAGGTCCCTCTATGGCTTGTCACCCGAAACACGAACTCACAGGAGAATTTCCCAGTTTTTAGTTCTTTGCCTTCCCTCTCGAGTTCCAGCAAGCCAGGAGCGCAGGCGCCCGGTGTCCGCACGGCTCATTCAGGGACCCCAGCCGCCCGGGAGCTACAAGGATGGCAGGTGCGCCGCCACTCTGAAGTCCAGCCGCCAGGAGCCAACACAAAGCAGCAGTCTGTGCGCTCAGCCCCTCTGGGACCAGTTGGCACGAGGGGACCTGGTGTGCAGATTCTGTTGCCGGAAGTCAACCTTGGTTGGAAGTAGCAGAACAGTTTCTGACAAATCATTAGGTGAATAGTAGCCTGAGTCTACATCGCAGGCTGGAGTCCTTCAACTTCCTTCCTCTCCTCAGGTCCAAAATTAATCATCTCACAGCATCACAGGAAGAAAGGCTTATAACAGCCAGGCCTGTTCAGAAACACTCATGGACATAAGTACAGAGACATTCATGGACTTAACTATCAAACACCCATTAAAGCACAGATGCACACATTTGAATGATTTTATAGTTTCAGGAGGGGGCAAGATGGTGGAGAAGTAAGGAGCACCGTACTTGCATTTGCGCACATACATCACACGGAAAAGATCTGAAGCCATTGGAAACCTTACAAAACCTGAGCGATTGGGAGAAAAATGACGCAGAATCCACTGAGAAAGCCTTCTAACGGCTACCTGAAGAAACAAGCCAGAGTACACAAGGTGGAGAGTCCCAAATATCACTACGAGAAGGAAAATAAAATAACCAAGGTCCCAACACGAGACACCAAGCGATACCATTCAAAAAACACTCTCTGAAAGGATAGGCCCTGGACAGTCAAAGAGTCTTCTTGGATATAGCAGCGATCATAGATACAGAGAGCATTAACAGGTGTCTAAAACCAAAAAAAAGCCGGAAAGCTAACTAAAATGACGAAATGAAAGAGCTCTCCTCCAAAGAAACTCCAAGAAGAAATGACAGCGAATGAACTGCTCAAAACAGATATCAGCAGCATAAATGAACAAGATTTTAGAATAATAATGGAAACATTAATTGCTGCGCTTGAAAAAAACATAGCGGACATCAAAGAAACTAGGGCTACAGACAGAATGTCAAATAAAAATAGGCACGAAGAATTAAAAAATGCGATAAATGAGATACATAATAAATTAGAGGCCTCCAATGCACGGATTGAAGAGGCAGAAAGGAGAATAAGTGATTTAGAAGACACCATTATAGAAAAACAAGAAGCTGACAAAAAAAGAGACAAACTATTCCAGGAACAGGAAAGGAGAGTTTGAACCTCAGCGATACGGTCAAACGCAACAATATCCGTATCATAGGAATCCCAGAAGAGGAAGAGAGAGGGAAAGGTGCTGAAGGAGTCAGGGAACAAATTAGAGCAGAGAACATCCCCGACCTGGGGAAGGAAGTAAATGTTGAAATACAAGAGGCTCAGAGGACTACCCTCAGACGTCAGTTGAATCGATCTTCTGCACGTCATATCATAGTAAAAATGGCAAAATATAAGGACAAAGAGAGAATTTTGAAAGCAGCTAGGGAGAAAAGGGCCCTCACATACAAAGGGAAACGTATCAGAGTGGTGACAGACCTATCTACTGAAACTTGACAGGCCAGAAAGGAATGGCAGGAGATCTTCAGTGTGATGAACAGTAAAAATATGCAGCCAAGAATCCTCTATCCAGCATGCCTCTCATTCAAAATAGAAGGAGAGATAAAGTCTTTCCAAATAAACAGAAATGGAAAAATTTGTCACCACGAGCCAGCCCTACAAGAAATCCTGAGGGGGACGCTCTGAAGGAAAGGTTGCAGGGAACAAAGATACCAGAGACACCACCACAAATATGAACCCTACATAAGATACAAAGACTCTAAACCCACATATTTCAATAATAACACTAAATGTAAATGGGCTGAATGCTCCAATCAAAAGACATAGGGTAACAGAATGGATAAAAAAAACAAAATCCATCTATATGCTGTCTACAAGAAACTCATTTTAGACTGGAAGATACCTACAATTAAAAGTAAGGGGATGGAGAAATAAATATCATGCTACAGGAAATGAAAAGAAAGCCGGAGTAGCTATACTTATATGAGACAAACTGGACTTTAAATTAAAGACAATCACAAGAGATGAAGAAGGGCACTACATAATAATTACAGGATCAATACATCAGGAAGAACTAACAATCATGAATGTCTACGCGCCGAACATGGGAGGACCTAAATATCTAAAACAATTAATCACAAACAGAAACAAGCTTATAGATAAGAATGTGCTAATAGCAGGGGACTTTAATACTCCGCTTACAGCAATGGATAGGTCAACGAGACAGAAAATCACTAAAGAAATAATGGACTTGAAAGACACATTGGACCAGATGGATCTGACGGATATATTTAGAACTTTACATCCTGAGGCCAGGGAATTCACTTTCTTCTCAAGTGCGCATGGCACATTCTCCAAGATAGATCACATACTGGGACATAAAGCAGCCCTCAATATATATAAAAGAATTGAGATCATACCATGTACACTGTCAGAAAATAATGGTTTGACACTTGAAATCAATTACAGGAAGAAGTCTGGAAAACCTCCAAAAACATGGAGGTTAAAAAACACCCTACTAAAGAATGAATGGGCCAATCAGGCAATTAGGGAGGAAATTAAAAAAAAAAAACTATGGAAACAAATGAAAATGAAAACACAACAATTCAAAATCTATGGTATGCGGCCAAGGCAGTCCTAAGAGGAAAGTACATTGCTCTCCAGGCCTATTTCAAGAGATTAGAAAAAGCTCAAGTCCTAATCTAACACCTCACCTAAAGGAAGTAGAGGCAGAGCAACAACAGCACCCTATATCCAGGAGAAGAGAAATAGTAAAAATTAGAGCAGAAATTAACAACATAGAGAACAAAGAAACAATTGAACAGATCCATGAAACCAAGAGTTGGTTTTTTGAAAAAATAAACAAAATTGACAACCCTCTAGCCTGACTTATGAAAAAGAAAAGAGAGAACACCCAAATAGACAAAATAATGTATGAAAATGGACTTATTACAACCAACTCCTCAGAAATACAAGCAATTATCAGGGAATACTATGAAAAATTATATGCCAACAAATTGGACAACTTAGAAGAAATGGACAAATTGCTAAACACACACTCACTACCAAAAAACACAGGAAGAAATAGAAAACCTGAACAGACCCATAACGAGGGAAGAAATCGAATCAGTGATCAAAAATCTCTCAACAAATAAGAGCCCTGGACCTGATGGCTTCCCTTGGGAATTCTGCAAGACATTTAAAAAAGAATTAATACCAATTCTTCTCAAGCTATTCCAAAAACTAGAAATCGAAGGCAAACTCCCGGATTCATTTTATGAAGCCAGCATCACTCTGCTTCCCAAGCCAGACAGAGATCCAGCAAAAAAAGAGAACTGCAGGCCAGTATCCTTGATGAAATCGGATGCAAAAATCCTCAACAAGATACTTGCAAATCAATCCAGGAACACATAAAAAGAATTATCCACCAAGATCAAGTGGGATTCATTCCTGGGTTACAGCGTTGGTTCAACATTAGCAAATCAATCACTGTGATAGATCACATCAACAAAAGAAAAGATAAAAACCATATGATCCTGTCCATAGATGCAGAAAAACATTTGACCAAATACAGCATCCCTTCTTAATAAAGACTCTAGAGAAAGTTGGGATAGAAGGAACCGTCTTAAACATCATAAAAGCCATCTATGAGAAGCCTTCAGCTAACATCATCCTCAACACGGAAAAACTGAGAGTTTTCCCCCTGAGATCAGGAACACGACAGGGATGTCCACTCTCACTACTGTTGTTTCACATAGTGCTGGAAGTTCTAGCATCAGCCATCAGACAACAAAAGGAAATCAAAGGCATCAGAATTGGCAAAGAGGAAGTCAAACTTTCACTCTTCGCAGATGACATGATACTCTACATAGAAAACCCGACAGACTCCACCAGAAGCCTACTAGAACTGATCCAGGAATTCAGCCTAGTTGCAGGGTACAAAATCAACGTACAGAAATCGGTTACATTTTTATACACCTACAATGAAGCAACAGAAAGAGAAATCAAGATACTGATCCCATTCACTATTGCACAAAAAACCATAAAATACCTAGGGATAAACCTAACCAAGGACACAAGAGATCTGTATGATGAAAACGTTAGAAAACTATGAAGGAAACTGAAGAAGACACAAAGAAATGTAAAAATATTCCATGCTCATGGAAAGGAAGAATAAATATAGTGAAGATGTCATTACTACTCAAAACTATATACACATTCAATGCAATTCCAATCAAAATTTCACCAGCATACTTCTCAAAACTAGAGCAAACTATCCTAAAATTTGTATGGAACCACAAAAGACCCCGAATAGCCAAAGGAATACTGAAAAATAAAACCAAAACGGGAGGGATCACCATCCCAGACTTTAGCCTCTACTACAAAGCTGTCATCACCAAGACAGTATGGTATTGGCACAAAAACAGACACATAGACTAATGGATCAGAATTTAGAACTCAGAAGAGGCCCCATAAGTATACAGCCAACTCATCTTTGACAAAGCAGGAAAGAATATCCAATGGAAAAAAGACAGCCATCTGAATAGATGGTGTTGGGAGAACTGTACAGCAACATGCAGAAGAATGAAACTAGATCATTTTCTTACACGATGCACAAAACTAAACTCAAAATGGATAAAGGACCTGAATGTGAGACAGGAAACTATCAACACCTTAGAGGAGAAAGCAGGAAGTAACCTCCTTGACCTCCACCGCAGCAACTTCTTGCTTGACACATCCCCCAAAGCAAGGGAATCAAGAGCAAAAATAAACGATTGGGACTTCATCAAGATTAAAAGCTTCTGCACAGCAAAGGAAACAACCCATGAAACTAATAGGCAACTGACAAAATGGGAAAAGATAGTTGCAAATGAATATCAGATAAAGGGTTAACAATCAAAATCTATAAGGAACTCAGCAAACTCCACACCCAATAAACAAACAACCGAGGGAAGAAATGGTCAGAAGATATGAACAGACACTTCTCCAAAGAGGACATCCAGATGGCCAACAGACACATGAAACGATGCTCAGCATCCCTCCTCATCAGGGAAATACAAATCAAAACCACACTGAGATACCACCTCACGCCAGTCAGAGTGGCTAAAATGAGTAAATCAGAGAACTCTAGATGCTGGCGAGGATGTGGAGAAACGGGCACCCTCCTACACTGTTGGTGGGAATGTAAACTGGTGCAGCCCCTCTGGAAAACAGTGTGGAGGTTCTTCAGGAAACTAACAATAGAACTCCCCTGTGACCCAGCAATAGCACTGCTAGGAATTTACCCAAGGGATATAGAAATGCTGATGCATAGGAGCACATGTACCCCAATGTTCATAGCAGCACTCTCCACAATAGCTAAAACATGGAAAGAGCCTAAGTGTCCATCAAAAGATGAATGGATCAAGAAGATGTGGCTTATCTATACCATGGAATACTACATGGCAATGAGAAACAATGAAATCTGGCCATGTGTAGCAACATGGATGGACCTTGAGGGTGTTATGCTGAGCGAAATAAGTCAGGCAGAGAAGGACAAATATCATATGTTTGCACGTGTAGGAGGATTAGGAGGACCTTGACGGAGGAACAAGGGGGAGAAGAAGGGGGGAAATGGTGGGGGAAAGGGAGAGAGGCAAACCGTGGGAGACTCTTGAATGCTGACAAAAACTGAGGACTGATGGATGTGGGGGGAGGGGAGATGGACATGGAGGAGGGCACATTTGGGGATGAGCACTGGGTTTTATGTGGAAACTAATTTGACAATAAACTATTTGTTAAAAAAAATAAAAAAAGTAAAATTATACGGAAAGAAATGAAAATGAAAATACAACAATCCCAACTCTATGAGATGCGGCAAAGGGAGTCCTAAGAGAAAAGTACATTGCACTCCAGGCCTATTTCAAGAGATTAAAAAAAGCGCAACTGCAAAATCTTAACAGCTCGCCTACAGGAACTAGAGGCAGAGCAACAAGAACACCCCAAACCCAAGAGAAAAGAAATAGTAAAAATCAGAGCAGAAATAAACAACACAGAGGCCAAAGAAACAATTGAACAGATCCATGAAACCAAGAGTTGGTTTCTTTTTGAAGAAATAAACAAAATTGACAAACGTCTAGCCAGGCTTCTCAAAAAGAAAAGAGAGAGCACCCAAATACACATAATTGTGAATCAAAATGGACTTATTACAACCAATCCCTCAGAAATACAATCGTCAGGGAATACTATGAAAAATTATATGTCAACACATTGGACAACTTAGAAGACATGGACAATTCTGTAAACACACACTCATTACCAAATTTCAAAAGGGAAGAAATAGAAAATCTGACCAAACCCTTAATGAGTGAAGAAATCGAATCAGTGATCAAAAATCTCCCAACAACTAAGAGCCCTGGACCTGATGGCTTCCTTGGGGAATTCTACCAGACATTTAAAACAGAATTACTACAGGGGCATCTGGGTGGTTTAGTCGGTTGGGAGTCCGACTTTCACTTATGTCATGATCTCACGGTTCGTGGGTTCGAGCCCCGAACTTACTTAAATATCATAAAAGCCATCTATGAGAAGCCCTCTGCTAACATCATAATCAATGGGAAAATACTGAGAGCTTTCCCCCTGAGATCAGGAACACGACAGGGATGTCCACTCTCACCACTGTTCTTTAACATAGTGCTGGAAGTCCTAGCATCAGCCATCAGGCAACAAAAGGAAATCAAAGGGATCAAAATCGGCAAAGAAGAAGTCAAACTTTCCCTTTTCGCAGACGACATGATACTCTACATAGAAAATCCGACAGAGTCCATTAGAAGCCTACTAGAACTGATTTAAATTCAGCAAAGTTGTTGGGTACAACATCAACGTGTAGAAATCAGTTGCATTCTTATACACCAACAATAAAGAAAAAAAAGAGAGAGAGAAATCAGGAAATGGATCCCATCCACAATTGCACAAAAAACCATAAAATACCTAGGAGTAAACATAATCAAGGATATAAGACATCTGTATCATGAAAGCTATAGAAAACTTATGAAGGAAATTGAAGAAGACACAAAGAAATGTAAAAACATTCCATGCTCATGGATTGGAAGAATAAATATGGTTAAAATGTCATTACTACCCAAAGCAATCTACACATTCAATGCAATCCCAATCATATTTGCAGCAGCATACTTCTCAAAACAAGAACAAACTATCCAAAAATTTGTATGGAATCACAAAAGACCCAGAATAACCAAAGTAATACTAAAAATAAGACCAAAACGGGAGGTATCACCATCCCAGACTTCAGCCTCTACTACAAAGCTGTCATCATCAAGACAGTATGATATTGGCACGAGAGCAGACACATAGACCAATGGAATAGAATAGAGAATGCAGAATTGGACCCAAAAATATACAGCCAACTAATCTTTGACAAAGTCGGAAAGATTACCCAATGGAAAAAGACAGCTTCTTTACCAGATGGTGCTGGGAGAACTGAACAGCAACATACAGAAGAATGAAACTAGATCATTTTCTCACACCATACACAAAAATAAACTCAAAATGGATAAAGGACCTGAACGTGAGACAGGAAACCATCAAAACCCTAGAGGAGAAAGCAGGAAGTAACCTCCTTGGCCTCTACTGCAGCAACTTCTTACTTGACACATCCCCAAAAGCAAGGGATTCAAGAGCAAAAATGAACTATTGGGACCTCATCAAGATAAAAAGCTTCTGCACATCAAAGGAAACAATCAATAAAACTAACAGGCAACTGACGGAATGGGAAAAGATAGTTGCAAATGATATATCAGATAAACGGCTAGTATCCAAAATCTATGAGGAACTCACCAAACTCCACACCTGAAAAACAAACAATCCATTGAAGAAATGTGCAGAAGACATGAACAGACACTTCTCCAAAGAGGACATCCAAATGGCCAACAGACACATGAAACGATGCTCAGCATCTCTCCTCATCAGGGAAATACAAATCAAAACCACACTGAGATACCACCTCACGCCAGAGTGGCTAAAATAAGCAAATCAGAGAACTCTAGATGCTGGCGAGGATGTGGAGAACGGGCACCCTCCTACACTGTTGGTAGGAATGTAAACTGGTGCTACCCTCTGGAAAACAGTGTGGAGGTCCTCAAAATTAACAATAGAACTCCCCTATGACCCAGCAATAGCACTGCAGAATTTACCCAAGGGACAGGAGTGCTGATGCAGGCACATGTACCCCAATGTTCACAGCAGCACTCTCAACAATAGCCAAAACATGGAAAGAGCCTATGTGTCCATCAACGGACGAATGGATCAAGATGTGTTTATCTATAATGGAATACTACATGGCAATGAGAAAGAATGAAATCTGGCCATGTAGCAAACATGGATGGAACTAGAGGGTGTTATGCTGAGCAAAATAAGTCAGGCAGAGAAGGACAGATACCATATGTTTGCACATATAGGTGGATTAGGAGGAACTTAATGGAGGACCATGGAGAGAAGAAGGGAAAATAGTGGGGAGAGGGAGGGAGGCAAACCATGAGGGACTCTTGAATAGTGAGAACAAACTGAGGACTGATGAGTGGGGGAGGGGAAGGAGGAGATGGGAATGGAGAAGGGCACTTGTGAGGATGAGCACTGGGTGTTATGTGGAAATCAACTTGACAATAAACTATTTGTAAAATAAATAAATAAATAAAAATAAATAATTAATTTAAAAATCAACAATGATATTAACAGAAAAAAATAAATTCCACATGAGTGAAACTTATGGTATGTCTTTCCTTGCTTTATTTCACTTAGCGTTATACGTTCTAAATCCATTCATGTTTAAATGGCAAGATTTCATTTTTTTAAAATGTTTTATTTATTTCTAGAGAGAGAGAGAGCGACAGCGTGAGTAGGGGAGGATCAGAGAGAGAGGGAGTCACGGACTGAAACAAGGTGGCTTAGTCGGTTAAGCGTCCGACTTTTAGGTCATGATCTCACGGTTCGGTGGGTTCGAGCCCCGCTGGGTTCCAGCTGACCGCCAGCCCCGAGCCTGGAGCCTGTTTCAGAGTTCAGACTCCTCTCTCTGACCCCCCTGCTCACGCTGTCGCTCTCTGTCTCCTAGAAATAAATAAATAAAAAAAAAATAAAAAATAATGATTTCATTTTTAATGTTTGTTTTTGAAAGAGACAGAGAATGAGTGGGGGAGGGTCACAGAGAGAGGGAGACACAAATCCATAGCCGGCTCCAGGATTTGAGCTATCAGCACAAGTGTAATGCGGGGCTCATGTGCTGCTCGAATTTGAAAGCTTAACCACCTGAGCCACCCAGGCATCCCAAGATCTCCATTCTTTTTATGGCGTAGTAATATTCTGTTTTGTGTGTATGTATACACGACGTATGTATATCACAACTTTTTATTCATTCATCTATCGATGGATACTTAGGCTGCTCTCATTATTTGGCTATTATAAGTAATGCTGAAATAAACATAGGGGTACATATATCTTTTCAAATCAGTGTTTTTGTAGTCTTTGGGTAAATACTCAGGTTGGAATTAGGGATGACATTTATATATTTTTTTTTTTTTTTTATTTCTGGGAGAAGAGAGAGAGAGACAGCGTGAGCAGGGGAGGGTCAGAGAGAGAGGGAGTCACAGACTGAAACAGGCTCCAGGCTCTGAGCTGGCAGTCAGCGCAGAGCCCGACGCGGGGCTTGAACCCACGAACCGCGAGATCATGACCTAAGCGAAAGTCGGACGCTTAACCGACTAAGCCACCCAGGCGCCCCAACATTTATATTTTTTAAAAGATGAGCTTGGCCGCTGTGTGGAGAAGCGTCAATGGGAAAAAATGGAAAAGGAAAGGCCAGTTATGTTTGCAGTAGACCTAGTGAGAGAAGATGGCAACCTGAAACACAGTAATGTCAATGGAGATGAAGTATAGAGACTGGGACATACTTGAGACATAAAGCTGACAAGAGTTGCTAATGGTTATATGTAGCAGGGAGATGTCTTCCTAAAGACAAGTTTAAGGCAATTCAGATATTCATGAAAATAGTCTCCCCTCTGAAATGTTTAACAAATTCAACTGTTTGAACCTGATACAATGTTCCTGTACAGATAAAGGTTTGAAGGATTCTGTAGAAACACTCTGCCTCCACCTAGGGTGTGATTATTAGTTATCTAATTGTCATCAACCTCGACAACCACTATATCCTGGTCATTCGTCACAATCACTACTTAATACTCTGGATAGGAATACCTAGATAGGAAGGCACTAGTTACTGGCCTTCAAAAAGTTACCAAGGACCTGGAAGGACACAGCACTGCTGATAATTCAAAAAATATATGTCACAAGTATCTGAGTCCAATGGATCCTTTGATGCAAATTTCACACTCTTGGAAAAAGCTGTGGACAGATGGATTACCCTTTAGACATTGCTGTCATTCTTCAAAAGAATAATCATTATGCTTAGAAAAAACTGTCAAAAAGCAATGCATAGCCTTCAGAAAACTCACTCCTAGAAACTGACTCTATTTTATAGATCTTAGCCATATATCTAGCTTCCTCTGTTCTTGGTGACATTCTGCAGATGATATATTCTTTTTTTTTTTTTTCAGCTTTTCCAAGCCGTCTTTAAATTTAACCTTCTATAGGAAAAGTCACAATAAAACTATGTATTGTATGACAAAAAGATCTACATTAATAACTATACCAGGGGCCCAGAATAAATTAGTATAGATTACAGAATACAAGTCATCATCCAATCTTTTTTTCCCCCACTCTTTAGTTCTCTTTATTTCTTTTGAAGGGGGGATGGGTAAAATGAGTGAAGGAGATAAGGATGTGATAAGGACTGAGTAATGTATAGAACTGGTGAATCACTATATTGTACACTTGAAACTAATATAATACTGTATGTTAATTACAATGGATTCTTAAAAAGTTAAAAAGTCATCATTCAATCTTAAAAAATAAAGCCTTCCAAAAATACTAGAAATCTATTTATATATTTGGGCCACAAGCTATACTTCACTTGTAGAATGGCTCCCTGGTACATATGTAAACCAGAAACACTGTGTTAACTCAATGATTCTCCAATATAGCCTATTGCAATCAATGGAGCTTTTGATGGAAAAGCACTGTTTCCTGACTTTCTTTAAATATATTATAAACTAAGCTCTTAATAAAACTGAACATTTTGGTCTGAACACACAGGCTAACAGCTTCATGGTCTGTTTTTTTTTTTTAATTTTTTAAATGTTTTATTTATTTCTAGGAGAGAGAGAGAGAGAGACAGCGTGAGCAGGGGAGGGTGAGAGAGAGAGGGAGTCACAGACTGAAACAGGCTCCAGGTTCTGAGCTGGCAGTCAACACAGAGCCTGATGCGGGGCTCGAACCCACGAACTGCGAGATCATGACCTCAGCGAAAGTCGGACACTTAACCGACTAAGCCACCCAGGCACCTTTTTTTTTTTTTTTTAATCTGTCACATATCTACTTAAATTCATTCATTTATTTATATTTTATAGTTTATTTTGAGAGAGAGAGAGAGCGCGCACAAGCGAGAGAGTGGTAGAGAGGGAGAAAGAGAATTCCAAGTGGGCTCTGTGCTCCGTGCTGAGCCTGAAACAGCACTTGATCTTATGACTGTGAGATCATGACTGAGCTGAAATCAAGAGCCAAAGGTTAACCAACTGAGCTACCAAGGAGCTCAATGCAAATTTATTTAAAAAGAGTTCTTTCAATTTCAAAAGAAAGCCCTAGGTTCAAACTTTTAACATGTAGCAAAGTCTATAGTAAATCTACTAAGCTTCCCATAAGATTTCTTTTGGTTAATTTCCTTTTTCCACCTCTTTCTCTGCTTTGACATTCTGCACATTATCTATTCAGTTCATATATTAATAATTCTTATCAAAATCACTGATCCATTTTGCTGCCTAGTCTTCAAAACTGAAATTGCACAAATAACACAGGTAAACAGGCATCAGTTTTAAATCAGGACAATATACTTTTATTTGTAATGCTTTTAATGATATATATCCAGTCTAGTGCGGGTCTTTCTGAATGCAGGCACAAGAATACCCAAGGCTAATGCTTTCCAAGTTCCACATAACAACTCCTAGATTCTTTTCATGGGTTGAAAAATATGTGCAGATCCACCTACTTAGAGATATGGTCACTTATGCCATTTTCCTGCCTTCTCACATTGCCTTATGAAATAATCATCCAACTAATAATCTTCACCTCAGTACTTTACTATCCAGAAGTTCTCTGTGTCAACTATAAATTGGGTAGTAGCTGAGTGTTATTATGCTTACTGTCCAAAATCATTTTAAAAATGTTAAGGGGCGCCTGGGTAGCTCGGTTGGGCGCCCGACTTCGGCTCTGGTCATGATCTCACAGTTCGTGGGTTCCAGCCCAATGTCGGGCTCTGTGCTGACAGCTAGCTCAAAGCCTGGAGCCTGTTTCGGATTCTGCGTCTCCTTCTCTCTCTGACCCTCCCCTGTTCATGTTGTCTGTCTGTCTGTCTGTCTGTCTGTCTCTCTCAATCTCTCAGAAATAAAAAAAAAACATTTTAAAAATATTAATTTAAAAATAATAAAAATAAAAATGTTAAAACTGTAAATATTTCTTGGGAGAGTCTACTGTAAAAATCTCTCCAAGAAAATTAAGGGTTCATTTAAACCACCCATTCATTTTTCCGTGTTTAAAGTAGGTCTCTATGCATGACTAAATACTATCCCCAGTCCCATTGCTGAGAGGACATTCTTTAAGCAGTCTTTAGTGTAAAATCTTATCAAAGGCTTCCTGAAAATCTAAATGTTCACTGTCTCCTCCTTGTTCACATCTTATTTACCCCTTCAAAGAACCCTGTCAGATGGCTGATTTATAATTATCTTACAAAAACCATGTTCTTTCTTCTTGTAGGTTACATGTTCAATAATTTAACCCTTTAGCTATGGTTATATCCTGTTTTTAAGTATTATAAACTATACAACATGAATGTTGGAGACCTACCATTCCCATACATGCAACTGTAAAAAATACAAAGCTCAGCAGCAAGGAAATCAGACAGTCCATCTTTTTTTTTTTTTTATGTTTTATTTATTTCTAGGAGAGAGAGAGTGACAGCGTGAGCAGGGCAGGGTCAGAGAGAGAGGGAGTCACAGACTGAAACAGGCTCCAGGCTCTGAGCTGGCAGTCAGCACAGAGCCTGACGCGGGGCTCGAACCCACGAACTGTGAGATCATGACCTAAGTGAAAGTCGGACGCTTAACCGACTAAGCCACCCAGGCGCCCCATCAGACAGTCCAGCTTGAGCAGGGATTCAGACTAGGAAGAGCAGTTAATCAGATGATTTGGGGGTATGGGGAAGGTATAGAGGGCATACAGTTTAAAGAAGAAGCCCAAGAACCACAGAGGAATAAGGCTATTTCACCTGACAGTCATTTTTTTAATAAATAGCTAAAGGGTGAAATTACTGAACATGTAACCTACATTTCACAGAAGGTAATTGCCTTCAACTAGTTGTTTTCTTTAATTACAAACTAGTGTAACAAGAAAGAAAACAGACTTCAGGGTTATCACATTTGTTGCTAAAAACAAAGTGTCCCTTCATCTAATCTCTGTATTTTCAAAATGGAAGAACTATTTTATATGTATTGATTTATAGTAATTTTGAAATTATAAGATTAAAAACTTACAGAATTTGAAAACATCTCTGAAAATATTCTCCAAATTCATGAACATAAAATGTAAGGCGATATTTTCATTTCTAAAGTGGGATCCTGTATATGAAAAATTAATAGTAGGTCTCTGTCTTCACCAAAGTTTCTCCTAAGGGCAGTAAGAGACTTTCTCTGCCTCTTAAGATAAATACTAGGCATAGGGCCCTGACAGCTTTGGAGGGAGATCACAAGAAAAATGAAAACGGCTCACGTTGGGGTGCCTGGGTGGCTCAGTTGGTTAAGCGTCCAACTTCAGCTCAGGTCATGATCTCTCGGTTCATGGGTTCGAGCCCCCCATCGGGCTCTGTGCTGACAGCTAGCTCCGAGCCTGAAGTCTTCTTCAGATTCTGTATATCCCTCTCTCTCTGACCCTCCCCTGCTCACACTCTCTCTCTCTCTCTCAGAAATAAATAAAACATAAAAAAAAAGGCTCATGTTAATATATTATCATTTAATCTAGTTTTACACACAGAACATTCTGTGTCCTGGATTTAGTGTTACATTTAATTTTATTTTTTAAAAAGTCCTCTAGACCTTCAGCTGAGGTCCTATTATCAAAGCTGCTAAATCAATAAATCTATAAATCAATAAAACTATATCAAACCAATAAAGGAAATTAAAGATGATGCCTATTTTACCACAGAAGTAAAATACTAACCCACAAGTATTAATCATATTTCAAAAGCTAGAAAGGTTGAATATAAGAAATTATTGGGGCTTAGCAGTGTTGTAAAGAAGCACATACCAATGATTTCTATACTCACCAATGGTCAAGATTGATATACTGTCACAAATTCCACTCCTGATGAACTTGCTCACTCTGTCCTGGTCATATTAATATTTCTACATCTCAAAAGTCCCTACCTTGGACCTCTGTCACAGTTCCTGCTGCCTAGAAATCTCATTCCTCAAATCTCCAAAAGCTTCTGCCTTATCATCATATTTTAGTTTCACTACACTCAAATACCACACTCCTAAGAGGACTTCCTTGATCATCACAGCGTCTAAGGGGATAACTCCCTACTCATGCCAATAGTCACTTCCTGGAATATCATTCTTATCCTTTCCTTCACAATACATATCACTCTCATAAATTTATCTTTCTACTTTCTGGAGAGGAGCTAAGATGGTGGAGTAGGTGGAAGACCCTAGGCATATCTGGTCCTTCCAACTCATCTAGATAAATTACAGATCATTCTGAATATTCAAAAAATCAATATGAGGACTGACAGAACAAATGCACAACTAGAGGGAGAGAATAGGCTACATTGAGGAAGGCAGAAGGTGTGGAAACATGATTTGGGGGAAGAAATAGATTTCTGGTGCTGTGGAGGGGAGGGAGATTTGGTTACTGAGAGAGGTGAGAGTGAGAGAGTGAGTGAGAAAGAGAGAGAGAGAGAACAAAGGGGATCACATTAGGAAAACACTTCCCCAAAGCCATGGACTGGGAAAATGAGAAAGGATATTTTTCATGAGATTTTACAATCACAGGGCTCAAAACCTGGAGTTTTAGAGGTTCACAACGTGGCAGGTGTGAAGCCTGGTGGGTGTTGTAGTGTTCCTGTGGAGAAGGAGGGCAAATAGCCTGGGGGCACACAGCATGATCTGAGGATCCCTTGGGGCACTAGGATAGGTGGTTCCTTCTTCCTGGAGTAAATCAGAGAGAGGTCACATTGCCTCTCCAGGGACAAAGGAGCTGGCAGGTGCCATTTCTCTCCCCTGCCCCTCATCAAAAACTAATTTCAATAACTAGTAAAGAATTTGAATCTATAATAAAAAATCTCCCAGCAACCAAAGTCCAGGCCCAGACGGCTTCCCAGGGGACTACTACAAACATTTAAAGGAGAGTTAATACCTATGTTTCTCAAACTGTTTCAAAAAGTAGAAATGGAAGGAAAACTCTCAAACTCATTCTATGACACCAGCAATACCTTGATTCCAAAATCACACAAAGACCCTAGTAAAAAGTAGAAGTACAGACTATGATGAACACGGATGCAAAATTTTTCAAGATACTAGCAAATTGAATCTAACAGTACGTTAAAAGAATCTTTCACCATGATAAAATGGAATTTATTCCTGGGCTGCAAGGGTGGTTAGATATTCACACATCAATCAATGTGATATACCACATTAATAAAAGAAAGGATAAGAGCCATATGATCTTCTCAATAGATTCAGAAAAACCATTTGACAAAATACAGCATCTATTCTCGATAAAAACCCTCAATAGGAGTGCCTGTGTGGCTCAGTTGGTTAAGTGTTAATCTTCGGCTCAGGTCATGATCTCACAGTCCTTGAGTTAGAGCCCTGCATCAGGCTCTGTGCCAACAGCTGAGCCTGGAGCTTGCTTTGGATTCTATGTCTCTCTCTCTCTCTCTCTCTCTGCCCCTCCCCCACTTGCACTCAGTCTCTCTCTCAAAAATTAAATAAAAACATAAAAAAAAACCCTCAACAAAGCAGAGCTAGAGAGAGTGTACCTCAACATCATAAAGGCTGTATACAAAAGACCCACAGCTAATAAGCTAATAACATCCTCAATGGGGGAAAAACTTAAAGCTTTATGGTCAGCAACAAGAGAGCTATGTCCATTCTCACCATTGTTATTTAACGTAATATTAACATAATACTGGAAGTCTAAGCCTCTGCAATCAGAAAACAAAAGGAAATAAAAGGCATCCAAATTGGCAAAAATAAAGTCAAACTTTCACTATTTGCAGGAAGCACGATACTCTATATAGAGAACCCTAAAGACTCCACCAAAAAATTGCTAGAACTCACACATAAACTCGGCAAAATCACACGATACAAACTCAACATACAGAAATCTGTGGCATTTATATGCACTAATAATGAAGCAACAGAAAGAAATCAAGCAATTGATACCATCTACAATTGCACCAAAAGCCATAAGTACCTAGGAACAAACCTAACCAAACAGGTAACACATTTGTACTCTAAAAACTATAAAACACTGATGAAAGAAATTGAAGAGGACACACAAAAATGTAATAACATCTCATGCTCATGGATTGGACAAATAAATACTGTTAAAATGTCTATTACCCAAAGCAACAGACACATTTAATGCAATCCCTATCAAAATACCATCAGCATTGAATACTGAGAACAAACTGAAGACTGATGGGTGTGGGGGGGAGGGGGGTGATGGGCATGGAGGGAGGGCACTTGTGGGGATGAGCACTGGGTGTTATATGTAAACCAACTTGACAATAAACTATTTGTAAAAAAAAAATACTATCAGCATTTTTTCACAAAGCTTGAAAAAACGATCCTAAGATTTGTATGGAACCACAAAAGAACCAAATAAGCAAAGCAATATTGAAACAGAAAAACAAAGGTGGAGACATCACAACTCTGGACTTACAGCTACATTACAATGATGTAGTCATCAAGACAGTATGGTACTGGCAGAAAAACAGACACATAGATCCTTGGAATAGAACAGAAAACCCAGAAATGAACCCACAACTATATGGTCAACTAATCTTAGACAAAGCAGAAAAGATCATCCACTGGAGAAAAGACTCTCTTCAACAAATGGTGTTAGGAAAACTGGACAGTAACATGCAAAAGAATGAAAGTCAACCACATTCTTACACCATACACAAAAAGTTCAAAATGAATGAAAGGCCTAATGTGACAAAGGAAACCGTCAAAATCCTGGAGGAGACATAGTCAGCAACCTGTTCGATATCAGCCATAACAACAACTTAGTAGATACATCTCCAGAGGTAAGGGAAAGAACAGCAAAAATGAACTTTTAAGACTTCATCAAAATAAAAAACTTCAACACAGGGAAGGAAACAATCAACAAAACTAAAAGGCAAGCTTCAAAATGGGAGAAGATATTTGCAAATGACATATGTGATAAAGGGTTAGTAGCCTAAATCTATAAAGAACTCCTCAAACTTAATGACTCCAAAAAACAAATTATCAATTAAGACGTGCAGAGCACATGAACAGACATTTTTCCAAAGACAACATACAGATGGCAAACAGACACATGAAAAGATGCTCAATGTCACTCATCACCAGGGAAATACAAATCAAAACAGGTGAGATAACACCTTACACCAGCCAGAATGGCTAAAACCAACAACACAAGAAACAACAGGTGCTGGTGAAGATGTGGAAAAAGGGGAAGCCTCTTGAACTGTTGGTGGGAATGCAAATTGGTTGTAGCCACTCTGTAAAATAGTATAGAGGTTCCTCAAAAAGTTAAAAATAGAACTACTCTACGATCCAGCAATTGCATTACTAGGTATTTACTCAAAGATACAAAAATACTAACTCAAAGGGATACATCTACCTCAATGTTTATAGCAGCAATAGTCAAATCATGGAAAGAACCCAAATATCCATCAACTGATAAATGGATAAAGATGTTGTGGTATATATATATATATATACACACACACACACACAATGGAATATTGCAAAGCCATCTAAAAGAATGAAATCTTGTCATTTGCAAAGTTGTGGCTGGATCTAAAGTGTATTATAAGTGAAATAAGTCAGAGAAAGACAAATACCATGTGATTTCACTCCTTAAGTGGAATTTAAGAAAGGAAACAGATGAACATGGGTGGGGGGGAGAAGAGGCAAGCAAACCATAAAACAGAATATTACCTATAAAGAACAAATTGAGGTTTGCTGGAGGGGACGTGGGCAGAGAGATGGGTTAAATCGGTTATGGATACGAAAGGGGATACTTTTGATGAGCACTGGGTATTGTATGTAAACAATGAATCACAAAAAAGTCTACTACTGAAACTAATATTATACTACATGTTAACTAACTGGAATTTAAAGAAAATTTAAAATATAAATAAAAATAAAAAAGGATGGATGCTTATCAAATGGGTTATCTATGAAGATAACCATAGTATTTTTCTTTTTGGGGGGAATTGCTTATGCATTGAATATCTTTATTGAACTATTCCTGCATTTGCAAAACAAACTTCACTTGGTTGAAAAATTAAAAAAATAAAAAAAGGTATCTTTCTACTGTCTATCCACCTCTCTTCAACAACTCCTCCCAAACAGACTTTATCCATTTTCAACATTGTATGTCTGGTACCCACAGAAGAGTTAGTATAAAGCATTTTATGTGTCACTCTATTTTTTTTAACAGATTCTAATTTTTATTTTATTTTTTTTTACAAATAGTTTATTGTCAAATTAGTTTCCACATAACACCCAGTGCTCATCCCCACAAGTGCCCTCCTCCATGCCCACCCCTCCTCCCCCCTACATCCACCAGTCCTCAGTTTTTGTCAGCATTCAAGAGTCTCTCATGGTTTGCCTCTCTCCCTTTTCCCCACCATTTCCGGCCTTCTTCTCCCCCTTGGTCCTCTGTTAAGTTCCTCCTAATCCTCTTATACGTGCACACATATGACATTTGTCCTTCTCTGCCCGACTTATTTCGCTCAGCATAACACCCTCAAGGTCCATCCATGTGGCTACACATGGCCAGATTTCATTGTTTCTCATTGCCATGTAGTATTCCATGGTATAGATAAACCACATCTTCTTGATCCATTCATCTGTTGATGGACACTTAGGCTCTTTCCAGGTTTTAGCTATTGTGGAGAGTGCTGCTATGAACATTGGGGTACATGTGCTCCTCTAATTTTTATTTTAAATGTGCATATGATAAAACAGAAAGCCCAAATTTATAGTCAATACTCCCTTAACATTTCTTATAAAACAACAGTATTAGTTTTAAGTCTTTGGTCAAAAACTCAGTAACTGTTACCCATACCTAACATGCCCTGAGTGAGCATGTGTGTATGTGGATGCATGTATGCTTAGATAAAATACATATGGTTGCCACAGAACATACAAAAGTTGTAAATGTATTGGTGGTAACAAACACAACGAACACTCTTACTAGGTTTCTCTTGTGATTGTGATCAAGAGTACATATTTGCTGAGATGTTTAGGGGATCTTTGGCCAGGGAAGATATCTACTTCAAAGGGAACATAGTATATAGGTAAAGGTGGGATCAGAACCAATGTAAGTCCTCAAGGTCTCAGAAACTTTGTGTATTTTCATGTATTTTTTAAAATCTCTAATGTAGAGGGGTGCCTGGGTGGCTCAGTTGGTTAAGCGTCTGACTTCAGCTCAGGTCATGATCTCATGGTTCATGGGTTCGAGTCCCGCATCAGGCTCTGTGCTGACAACTAGCTCAGAGCCTGGAGCCTGCTTTGGATTCTGTGTCTCCCTCTCTCTCTGACCATCCCCTGCTCATGCTGTCTCTATCTCTCTCTCTCAAAGATAAATATTTTTAAAAATATATTTAAAAAATTAAAAAAATTAAATCTCTAATGTAGAAAAGGTTGATTTCAGTGAAACTTCTAGTTTCTAAATTCAATAATCATAATAACTAGTTTTCTTTACTCTTGTAAAAAGTAGTACATAAACCTATAAACATTGAAATGTTCTCTACAGTATTCTTATATCTGGGGGGAAAAATCCTTAACTTTGATGTCTTGACCTCTTATAGTCCTCAGTCTTCATAGAAACCTTGTCATAAAACTTAAAAAATAAAGATGATGGGTGTAATCCTTTCCCATAACTTAATTTCCCTGATAAATGAGTTATATATGAGGTTATTCACTCTTGTTACTCTTCCTCTTATGGAAAATTCAAATTTTTATCAAGTTCTTTGTAGAAGGACTAGTTTCTTCCTTTGTCAATAAACTATGTAAATATTAAAAGGTAAAAACATGCTTATGACACTAGAAGCCATGTTAAAGAAAGCTTTATAATATGCAAACTTAAAAAACAACAAATTTGTTTGTAAAACGATTCTTACCATATTGAGCAATCTGAAGGAATTTAGTTTTCCAACATGAAAGTAGTGCTGACAGTTTGCACAAATTAAGGTTGTGATGTATGTAAGGATGGTCAAAGTAAAGATGAAGAACCTTATGAAAGCTATTTTTATAAGTTCATTTATTTATTTTGAAAGAAAGACAGAGAGAGAGAGAATATGCACATGAGTAGAGGAAGGGTAGAGAGAAGAGGGAGAAAGAATCCCAAGTGCACTAACTCACAAACTATGAGATCATGAGGTAGGATGCTTAACTTACTGAGCCACCCAGGTGCCCCTGTAAAAGCCATTTTAAAACCAAACCAAAAGGAAAGTAATTCTGGTAAAAATCATCTCATCAATTTATTTTTTATGTTCTTCATACCTTTCTTATTGTCTAAATTTCTTTTCAGAAGCAAGGGTTATTTTGGCAAGCAGAACAAGAAAAAAAATATTTCCTTTCAGAGGGAAACAAAAAAATAAAGGTCAACTTGTTGTATCCTATAACCGGAAAGTACACAGTACCAAGTTAGTTAAGAAAATAGCAAGAATAAACAGAATTCTGAGCTATTTAATATATGCATTGTTCAAAATACATCTTTTCAACCACCTTTATGAAACTAAAAATACATAAAAATCTAGAACCATATAGAGCTAGAGCTCATATATCTTAGATACTATTGTTTTCTTCCAAACAAAACATCTAAAATAATGTTTTCCTTTTGCTTTTAATCACAAGGAAACAAACAATAAGCCAACTTCCATTAACAAAACTGATAAAAGCCATCACTCCTAGGTAAATTCCAGATTTAGTATGAATTTCATGCTTAGTTTAATAACATACTGGTTCTCAACCTTCGTATTCTGTATTTTTAGTGCTCTCTAAGTCTGTGGGAGAAAAACAAAGGCAGTGTTACTAGTGGGACCTACACAGAACCTGCAACCTCTCTTATCTATGCTAAAGCCTCTACGAATGCTGGGTATATCCCTGGGAATGGGTCAAACACACAGATGAATCCATCCATCATGTACGCTGTCAGAGAAAAGGGTTGTGAACTACTGATTGTCTAAATATTCTGGTCTTAACAAAAAAACAAAAGGGCATCCTGCAACACAGAGAACCTCACAGTTGTTCAACTACCTTTCACTATGCTTTTATGCTTTGCTGTCTTCAGTGTCCTTCTCTTTGCTACCTTGCTTTTATTTCTCATAAGTAAGTAGTGTTTTTCTCATACCATTGCAATATAACTATATAATCCAAACTGACATTAAGGATTCAACTCATATAAGTTTACAAACTTAGCTTTGCATCCCTAGAGAAAACATGACAGATTTTACCCAAGCTTTAGAATCTTTCAGGAGGGAATGCTTGGGTGGCTCAGTCGGCTAAGTGTCCAACTCTTGATCTTGGCTCAGGTCATGATCTTGTGGTTCAAGGGATCGAGCACCATGTTGGGCTCTGCACAGACAGCACTGAGCCTATTTGGGATTCTCTCTCTCTGTCCTTCTCCCGCTCACACACTTTATGGCTCTCTCTCAAAAACAAACAAATAAATATTTTTAAAAATCTTTCAGGAGGAACAAAATGCGTAGAGGCTCAAGTTTAATTTGCAAGGTTGACAGACTAATTTTATTAATCTCACTGATTACAGATCATATAAAAGGGTACTTTATTTTTAAAATTTTTTTAATGTTTTATTTATTTCTAGGAGAGAGAGAGAGACAGCGTGAGCAGGGGAGGGTCAGAGAGAGGGGGAGTCACAGACTGAAACAGGCTCCAGGCTCTGAGCTGGCAGTCAGCACAGAGCCCGATGCGGGGCTCGAACCCACGAACCGCGAGATCATGACCCAAGCAAAAGTCGGACGCTTAACCGACTAAGCCACCCAGGCGCCCCATAAAAGGGTATTTTAAAAAACTTTCTGCATTGGTCAAGGCAATTTCATTAGTATATGAATAGGGATCATCTATGGCTAAGACGATCTCCACAGTAATGTTAACAACAGAAATATTTAGTCTGAATGCTCAAATGACTGAACATAAATAAGCATCAGTGTGTTTACTGAGGTCTTAAAAATATCAATCCAAAGTTCATATTCTGAAGAAAATTATTTTCTCCCCAGCAACTATTCTGAAATAATGCAATATTGCTTCTCTCATGTAAGTTTTAATATTATTAGATCTCCAATATAAAAAAGAAACTATACTGGAGATAAGTAGAACAGTCTCATATGGCCAGAGTATTTAAGTTAAAATGTAGAAAAAGAAAACCAAGTTCTTCCGAATGATACTTGATTTATCTGTACCATCCAGTGACTTAGTTTGCTGGTCTTAAGAGCCTATTTCACACATTAAAATATCCATATTCTAAAAGACACTCCATAGTAATTTTTATTTATACTTCAGGAGTACAATTAATTAAAATTAATGTTTAATTTTAATTAAAGAATTAAATTAAAATTAAAGAAAATTAATGTTTGTTTTCATCTGTATTTGCTTGTTAAAAGAGATACATCTAACCTCACAAAACCAGGGACAAGAAAGATAATTCCAGGTAGAGGAATAATGTACTGCACTAGATTTCATACAATAGCAGCTTTAATCTTGATATATCCACCTCTATGAGTAGACCACTGTCGGCTGACAGTAAAGTTCTGATATTGAAAACATCATGGAAGGTGGGAACAGTCAGAAGTTTGACTGTCAATTCATTAGGCATTTGGGACTACTCCACTATACTGAAGAATGTGAATTCGTATCTGCACAGGAAAATGAACACTATTTGGAAATTATTTTACTTTATATAACAAAGGCTCATGCTGTGTTTATTTGTACTTATCTGTTCTAAGAGCTTAGCAGATAATAATTTCCTTAAAACTCATAACAACCTTATGAGGTAGATACTACTGCTATTTCCTTTTTATAATGGAGGAAACTGAAAGAATTTAACCAGTAGGTAAATGGAAGAACCAGGATTCAAACACAAAGTCTGGCTTAAGGGTCTCTATTCAACAACTACACTGTGCTACCTATTAGAATATAATACATTAAAACGTAAAATTAAAATCAAGATTAATTGTTCATTCAATAAATGTTTATTACTCAAAAGGTTATTTTAGGGTTAATTGCTTCTATTTCTAAATGCACGCTTATTTTAGGGTTAATTCCTTCTATTTTTAAATGCATAAGAATATGGATCCATTCATATAGAACCATGATTAAAGACAGTAGATTCAAGAATGAGTATTTTCAAATTCTAACATAGTCAAAGAGATTTACTAAAGAAAAATATCCACACTTTGCATCCCATTTTATTTATTTTTTAATGTTTATTTATTTTGGGAGAGGAGAGAGAGCAAGAAAGCATGCGCAAGCAGGGGAAGGGCAGAGAGAGAGAGAGAGAGGGAGAGAATCCCAAGCAAGCTCTGTGCTGTCAGTGCAGAGCCCAGTGTAGGGCTCAATCTCAAGAACTGTGAGACTGTGATCTGAGCCAAAGTCAAGAGTCAGATGCTTAACCGATTAAACCAATCAGGCACTCTCCATTTTTCTTTTAAAAATCCAGATGGGAAAGCAAAAAGTTTGAAAGATGTGGCTGTTTACAAATACATGCACATTTGTATGAAATGATGTAAGGCTACCAATGTAAGTTTAAATTATATATGACAGCTTTATGTCTTTCAAGTGTACATGAAATAAGGACTGCCAAGTCATTTTAAAAAGTTGAAACTAGTTTGATTTCGTGAGTAGGCTACATATACCTTCTTGTTTATGCCATTCATTTGTTTAGCAAACTGTTTATATACAAAGTAAAAACATTCAAAGTATTATGAATCCTAACTTGAGATTCAAAAAGTTTTACCATATAGAAGTGGCATTTTTTGGACAAAACTCTTATTCTATTTCATTATAGTGAGTAAGTGAGAACCTACTGCCTAATTTGGGGATGGGGAGAAGGAACAGGGGAGCAGATAAGGCATGAAGGGACAGAGAAATAAGGAAGTGGAATTGCTAAAAGCTATATTAGTTATTTCAGGTCCAACAGAATTATTTTTAATAAATCATTTCTCTAGTACATGAAAAAAATAGTGCCTGTCATGACAGATTTAATTTCTTTCCATGGTAAGTTCTATTTTTAAAGTCCAATTTTTAAATATTTATTATTAACACCTACTATATGCCAAAGTTCTAAGCAGTTATATCAAAAAGCAATTAACCACAATGAGTAAAATATACCAAACTAAGTAGTAAGGAGATATTTATGGCATATCCATTTTGTAAAAGGTTATTTACTAGAAACCATAGGAGACATAGAGAGGACTATCTTTTATGTAGCAAATATATACAGCAACAGACACAGTAGAAGGTAATTTAATCACATAATTAAATTCTAAATACCAAATCTAGTTTGTATAAACTGAATGAACAGTCTGTTATATCTGTTTTAGTAATTACAAAACATTCATTCCAAATACCAAGACCGTGAAGTCATACAACTTTTATGTTATAATACTCTATTTGGACAATCTTCCAAAGATTGGTGTTGGACAATCTTCAATACATTTTCCCTAACATCATTACATGTGAGTCTCACAGTGGCCCAGAGTAGGAGTTAGGATTAAATTTAATTACCATTACCATTATCAGGTAAAACAACTGAGGTTCTGAGAATTTAAATGACATGATCAATTTCATGCACATAATAACATGACAGAGCTAGAGCCAGAATCTAATTCTGAAATGGATACTTTTGTAACTTATGGAAAACCTTATAACTTTCAATGAAATAAGACAAGGAATTTTATACAAACACAGTTTGTGAACATTGCCTACCAAAGTAGAAGACAAATTGATGAAAAAATTGGAAATGAACAGCTTCATTACAATTCTATGCAATTATGCTAACTGGATCACTTTAGAGCAAAAACCAACATAAACAGGGGAATAGTAGAGAATACATGGAACCTAAGGTATCTAACATAGACTTATACTTGCTAACAAGTAAACCCTTATATTTTCGTAATTTGGCTACCTTCAGGGTTCTTGTTTGTTTCTTGAATTGGCTTGAAAATAGACACACTCCACATTATTTCCATTAGATTTTACACGGTAGTATATTGGTTCTAAAGAGATGGTTCAAGAATTGTTTCAAATGACCTTAAGAAGTTAGTCTATGAGATAACAGTGTTACCTTTCAATTTAATCAAACTAAAATCTCAGCTTCAAACGCTGGACTTAATTCAAATATCACTCTT
This sequence comes from Proteles cristata cristata, assembly GCA_017311185.1. NCBI lineage: Eukaryota > Metazoa > Chordata > Mammalia > Carnivora > Hyaenidae > Proteles > Proteles cristata. Next base: position 31,069 of record JAESUZ010001085.1, on the reverse strand, counting down.
GCCCTATATGAAGCCAGTCACCTTTCACTCTAAAACAAGTTATTAGAATTATTTTAAGATCTGGAGTAGTATACATTATGCAATCTGTGGAAAAAACAATTGGGCGAGTTTTTGCACCTACCTATGAATATAATCTAGTATCTGAAATTTTATTTTTATTTTTTTAAATTTTTTTAAATATTTTTATTTGTTTCTAGGAAAGATAGAGACAGCGTGAGCAGGGGAGGGTCAGAGACAGAGGGAGTCACAGACTGAAACAGGCTCCAGGCTCTGAGCTGGCAGTCAGCACAAAGCCCGATGGGCTCCGAAATCACTAATCAAGGAGATCATGACCTAAGCGAAAGTCAGACGCTTAACCGACTAAGCCACCCAGGCGCCCCATAGTATCTGAAATTTTAGCATTGAAGGGGGCTATTATTAAATAGAAAACTATGTAATTTGTGCAGCCAACATAATTCTAATATATTTATGAGAGCTACAATATATGTTCCTAGCACCACACACTTATATATAAGTTTTAATAAGACGTTATTCCCAAATTAAAAGTCTTTTCCTGTTACAATCTCAGGAATAATGCAGGCAAGGACACAAACGCATTCCTTTGCTTTATTAATGACAATGTTCAATGATCTGTGAATAACCTGAAAAAAAAAATGAAGATTATTGAGTTACTTTACCAATCTATCCATCTATCACCAGAGAACAGGTTTCAAAATGATGGATTATCTCACCACCCTGCTGTTTATCCCAAACAATATTCTTTCCTCAAGGGAAAAACAAACAAATGATCATATATACATAATCATGCTTACATTCTATACTTTATGTATCATTTCTATGCCAACATCAACTATTAACTAAAGGGAAAACTGTCTTTAAAATTGTATACAAAAGGTTCAGAAAATGAGGTATGTTGCTCTGCTTATTTTACCCTCCATGATTCTGCAATTTATAAAAAACTATTAAAACAACAGCACTCCAACTTTTGGGAAACAAGCTTTTGGTTAACCTATTCAGCATTGCTCTTCTAATTTAATGTGGGCAGTTCTCAAATAAGATAATACAGCTCAGTGGTTCCTAACCTTCTTGGGAGGTAACAGATTCCCTTGATATATTGATAAAACTATGAATCCCCTTCCTAGAAAAATGCAGCCACGTTTTTCACACATACAAAATTTGGCATGCAATTACTGAGCATATACCCCAAAACTAAGATGACTGATTCCAGGTATTGGATGCCAGGACATGGACTCTGAATTTGAAGAACTTCTCTTACTATATAGACAGCCTTCCAATGTGGTCTCTTTTAAACTGTCAAATATGTGTCTTTAAAAGGATGGCTCTAAGTCTGCTTATGTTATAAGTGAAAATGGCCAAATAAAATATCTGCATATGAAATTACATTTCTTATAGAATAAAGACATAATCTTAATTTTAGTATGGTGACACCAACAATAGGAAATCAGTTAAATAAACTATGTTATATACATCCATATACCAGAGAACAATTCAGCCATTAAAATTTTGTAAGGATGCATGTATATATACATACTTATATATAGATGCCTTTATAAGCATGGAAAAAATGGGAAGATAAACAACTGAATGATGGTTAACTCTAGGGGTGGGATTTGAGGGTGGGGAAAAAGGCTTGTATTTCTTTATAAGAGTGAGTGTGCTTCTTTTCTTTTTTTTCAGTATTTTCATTTCTTCTCTAACTAATAAGATATGTTACCCAATAATTTGTTTTTAATGGCTATTTAGCATCTTCTATAAGTAAGGAACTTTGCTAAATTACCTGAATAAATTATTCCACTGATTCCAATGTCAAATTCCTTTAAAATGTCTGATCCTTAAATTTTTTTTTTTACATAGCTCCAGATTACAGAACCAAAAACTGAGTAATAAGATTGTAAGAAAGAAATGCAAGAGTATTTTATTCTCTCCACCTTTCAACATTTTAGCTAGAGTTGAGTATACCAATTCAATATACACTGAATTGGACTAAACCATTATTTCTTAAACAAACAGGGATTGCCTTGTCCATTTGGCAATGTCTGGAGACATTTTTGTCTGTCACAAGTAGATGGGTGAAGGTAGTGGCCTGTAGTGGGCAGAGGCCAGGGATGTTGCTAAATATTTTATTATGTATAGGGTAGCCTATCCCCTCAACACAGCAAAGAATTATCCTCCCAAAGATGTCAAATATCCTGTCAAAGATGAGACTGAGAAATTCTGGTCAAAACCAAAAGCCTCAAAACAATTCTTTACCTCACATAATTGGGCCATGTTCAGTGACAGGATGGGTCAGACCACTGATGATGCTTGGCTCAGAGTAGAACCCAATCTTATTGCTCTTTTCTGGAAATGGATAGGTTAACTGAGCAATCTGAGATTCCTGATTCTCCATCAAATCATCATCTTAAATGCACTGATTAAATTAATTACATATTATATCTATTTATACTCTTTCCGATCATTTTAGAGTACAGATATCATTCATACCTACATGATACACTCTGGAACCTAATGAAATATATTTTCTTATTCTGTAATTGGTCCATGAATGCGCATTTTCTTTCCTCAACTGGAGTAACACTCCTGACATTAACATCAAAGTCTGTCTATGTCATATTCTTTTTCATATACAACTACATACCTAGAAGAGTACCAGGCAGAGAATGCATGCTTTAAAAATTTGCTGTTGAATTAAATGGGAAGAAATGAAAATAATCAAATTTACAAGAAATTACATAGATGCTTCTTCACAAGTTGTCTGTCATTGACTAAATCCTTTTCTTCTTGTTGATTAAAATTGGGCCCAGAGAGCAATTCCCCTGGCTACTTACTTTTTAGTTTTGTTCCCTAGACAACTAACAACACTTGGAAATGTATTAGAAATGCAAATTTTCAGGCCTCACACCAGATCTAAAAGTCAGAAACTCTGGGAATGGGGCCTATCGATGGTGTTAAATTCTGACACAGGTGAAAGCTTGAGAAACACTGCTCTATCATTTCTTTGACACAATTTTTTTTGCAGCAATTCATAAATACGTACTATTCATTAATTTATCTATCAATACTTAATGAATGACTATACATCAGGCATTGCATTGAGGCAATCTTGTAATATCTCCTAATATCATGTCTTTATTTTTAAGTATTATTACTATATTTGGTAGACAAAAAACTATTCAGCTGATTAAACCGGGGTCAGAAAACCCACCACCTATTTTGTAAATAAAGTTTTTGGAACACAGCCAAGTCCATTCTTTTGCATATTGTCTATAACTGTGAATAGTTGCGATGCAGACCACACGTCATGCAAAGCCAAAACTATTTACTATCTGACCCTTTACAGAAAACAACTTGTTGACTCAATATATTAGAATACCAAATCTGGCTCAATCTCTAATTCAGCCTCATATTTACCCTGACAGCATTCTACAACAATAGCGGCAGCAGTAATTGTAATAATCATACTAACAGTGATAGTAATGACAGCTTACACTTATGTAGTAATTATGTAGTAAGGCAATCAATGCTTTAAACACTTTCTAGATGTTAATGCATTTTAATCCTTACAACCTATGAGGTAGACGCTATTATTATCCCCATGAAAAATGAAGAGAATGGAGAACAGAGAAGTTAAATAACTGTCCCGAGGATACACAGCTAGTAAATGGCAAAACCAGGATTTGACCCTCACTGGTTTGGCTCTAAAATGCACCCTCTTGTTCATTATAATATAATTAACTACTTCTCCTTCACAATACTAGAGCATAAATATTTGCTTGCATCTATCCCAAGAAATGCCTGTATGTAAATTACAGTTCCAATAGCAACATTTTCCAAATTTTCCCATCTCTCTCCAGGCTTTACACCCCAGAAACACCTTTGTTATAAACTCTTTAGGACCTCTTCTTTTCATAAGCTCTTAAGGAATGATTATCGGAGTAAAAAATAAAGAATGGGTTTTTTACTGAAAATTCATAACATTAGTTCTCAATCCTTGTTTTTATTTTTCTAATTTTTAAAATTTTTAAATTTTATTTATTTATTTTTAAATTTACATCGAAGTTAGTTAGCATATAGTGCAACAATGATTTCAGGAGTAGATTCCTTAATACCCCCTAACCATTTAGCCCATCACCCCTCCCACAACCCCTCTAGCAACCCTCTGTCAGTTCTCTATATTTAGGAGTCTCTTATGTTTTGTCCCCCTGCTTATTTTTATATTATTTTTGCTTCCCTTCCCTTATGTTCATCTGTTTTGTATCTTAAAGTCCTCATAGGAGTGAAGTCATATGATATGTGTCTTTCTCTGTATAATTTTGTTTACCATACTGCCCTCTAGTTCCATCCACATAGTTGCAAATGGCAAGATTCCATTCTGTTTGAATGCCAAGTAAACTCCATTGTATGTATATATACCATATCTTCTTTACTCATTTCTCCGTCGATGGACATTTGGGCTTCTTCCATACTTTGACTATTGTTGATAGAAACATTGTGGTGGATGTGCCCCTCAATCCTGGTTTTTAGGTCCTGGATATCTACGAAAATTTGATAAAACTATGAATTCTTTTCATAAGTACACACACATAACATTTTGTACATAAATTCCAAGGTTGCTTGTACCCTAGATTAAGAACCTTTGGCATACCTCAATGCAGATCTACTCAACTGCAGTGATGCAAAACAACAGTGTTTAGTGATCCATAATGAAAATATTTCTTACTTAACCATACGATTTATGTACTCAATGTTCATTTAATTAATGTTTCTATTGAATTCACTTTGGCAAATTTTTAACATTCAATTTCAAAATATTTAAGGCTCAATTCAATAATCAAGCTTTACACTAACACACAATTTATACTGTTCAAATATACCAATTAGATATAGGTCCAGTTTCTACATCTATAATTTAGGTGTATCATGGAGTTCTACCTATGACACCATGGGGGAAACCGATGGTGTTGGGAGCATGAAACAGAGGAATGCTAACTAGCCTCCGAAACATATAAAATCTAACAGCTACTGGGCTCACTTGCATTATTGTTTATCAAATGCATACATGTAAGTTATAGGAGTGGAGGGGAACCTTATTTATTCATGATCTGTTTTTCCTTTTACCTTTACCTATTAGGTAAGATATAAGAAGATGAAAGAATTTCTTTATTCATCTAAACTGGTATTTCATACTGGGCACAGAACAGGAACATGTTTCTCACATACTATAAAAATGGCCCTTATTCTTGTCTGCTTTTTTTTTTTGAAGGTAACTATGTAATCACAGTAAGAAAAGAAATCATAGCAAATTACAAGTTGTTAAATGCCAGAGATTGAAACTGCACAGGTCATCCCTGATGGCAAGGCCTAGGGAAGAGACTGCAAGGCAGTCAGAAGAACCCCTGGAAGAATTATTCTTCTCTACTTTGTCTGTACCTTTTATGCTCACTTCTGCTGTTAGTCTATTCTAGAGTTAATATGAAACCAGAATCGCCCAAAGTTCCCCCCTTCCTCCAAAATGGAATGTACCTAAATATCATGTCTGCCCCCTCAATCAGATGTTGTCTAATGAATATTGTAGCAATTAGCAAAATTGGAGACAGTCCGATATGCAGTGGGTCTATAAGAGACCTAGAATTCATTTTCCTTGTATGAGTCTAATTGCCAGTAAGAATACATATTATGCCATAAGCAGAGACAAAAACAAGACTTACTAGTTTTGGAGGGCTTTCTCGAAAAAGTGTTAGAGAAATATTTGCCTACTGACCTCAAGCCTATAAGGCAACTTATGGATTGTTCTGGTCAAAGAATGAGATTGGTAAATGCAGAGACCAAATTCTAGTTGATCCACGTAAAACATTTCCATACGTCACCTATGAAAAATGTTGACATTGTTCTTTCTTATTAAGGGGTTGCGAGAGTCTGTTACCTAGACAGCGGGTACAAGTATATCCTGTTTTTGCATGCCCACTGAATTTAAACAATTAAAGGGCACTATGATCTCATGTATTCTGGCAATATACTTCACTTATCCTTAGATACCCTGCCATACATAGTAAACAATATATAAAACTTTGTTATGACTACCTGGTTAAATTTATTAGTTGAAGTGGAAATCATGTACCGTGAAATCACTGTTGCCAAGAAAACTTAGAAATGTTAAGTCCTATGACTGCACTCAAAAAATGTAAATTAGTTAAGCATGAGTGTTTGAATTTGCTATATAAAAACCCTAAGCTGAAAAATAAATTTGAGCAGTCCACCTGAAGAGGCTGGCTCCGTGTCTTCTTTTGCCGACACCAACCATCACTCTCCGGGCCAACCCTGGCTTGCAGAGGCTGGTCCCCTGCAGTTAAAAGCTGACAAAGACCACAAATGTTTTTAGAAAACCCCAAAATAAGAATATTTTTATTAATTAACTTTTTTATTCAGAAAATGTTTAAAAATCACATAAGAGGTAAGTCATGAAGAATGCATACCAGGATATCTGGTTTGTAGACTCAGCCTCTTTTTATCTTTCCTCATTTATAAAATTAGACAGTCAAAACAATATAAAAGCATTCTTTTAATTCTTTTTGTTTGTTTGTTTGTTATGTTACTACCAGAATAGTAGGGAGAGTTTTACAAAAAAGAAATTAAGGAAAATGCTGCTAAGAGGAAAAAAATAATGTACTGTTAAAGTACGTAGGCCTATAATCTAACCAATACTTACTGGGAGTGGAAGGACATCTCTAGACTTGGTATTTCCATTAATGCTCTCTGGTTCTTTCTAGTCTTTGTTGCTTTTGGTCTTTTATTTTTTTTCTCTCAACTCAAAGAGTCCCCCTTAAAATTTATTACAGGGCTGGTTTAGTGGTCACAAATTCTTCTTGATCTTTCCTTCTATTCTGAATGACAGGCTTGGTGGATAAAGTATTCTTGACTGAGTATTTTTCCCCATTCAGCACATTGACTATATCCTGCCACTCCTTTCTGGCCTCCCAAGTTTCTATGGACAGATCTGCTGTGAACCTATACGTTAAGGACTGTTTTTTTGTTTGTTTGTTTGTTTGTTTTTACCTTGCTGCTTTCAGGATTCTTTCCCTGTTTGGGTATTTTGTGAATTTGACTATGATATGCCTTGCTGATGGTCGGTTTTTATTGAATCTAATGGTAGTTCTCTGTACTTCCTGGATTTAAATGTTTTTGTCCTTCCCCAGATTAAGAGTTTTTAGTTACAATTTACTCACATAAACCTTCTGCCCCCCTTTCTCTCTCTTCATTTTCTGGGAGACCTATGATACAAATGTTTTTTTTCCATTCTAATAAGTTGCTGAATTCTCTAAGTTTACTTTTGTGATCCATTTTGTTTCCCTTGTTTCCAGCTTCATTATTTTCAATAATTTTATTTATGAATTCTCTCCTCTGCCTTGTCCAACCTTGTTTTTATCACCTTCAATTGGATTTGCATCTTGGATATAACATTTTTAATCTAGACCTGACTTAACAAAGCAGCAGAAAAAGTAATCAAAGAATTGATCCCATTTGCAACTGCACCAGAAAGTGTAAGGTATCTTGGAATAATCCTAATCAAATGCAGCAAAAGATCTGTGCTCTGAAAACTATAACTCACTTATGAAAGAAAATGAAGAAGTCACAAAGAAATGGAACAGTATGACACGTTCATGGATTGAAACAACACACATTGTTAAAATGTCTATAGTACTCAAAGCAATCTACACATTTAATGTAATCCCTATCAAAATACCAGCAGCATTTTTCAGAGTTAGAACTATCCTAAAATTTGTGTGGAACTACAAAAGATCCTGAATAGCCAAAGCAATCTTGAAAAAGAAAAACAAAATTGGAGGCATGATGATTTCAGATTTCAAACTATATTACAAATCTATAGTCATCAAGACACTATGGTAGTGGCATAAAAATAGACACATAGGTCCAAGGAACACAACAGAAAACCCAGAAATGGACCCACAGCTATATGTCAATTAATCTTTGACAAAGCAGGAAAGAATATCCAATGGAAAAAAAGTTTCTTCAACTAATGGTGTTGGGAAAATTGGACAGGTACATGCAAAGAATGAAAACTGGACCACTTTCTTACACCATACAGAAATGGATGGAAGGCCTAAATGTGAGACAGGAAAACCATCAAAATCATAGAGAAGAACACAGGCAGCAATGTCTCTAACGTCATCCAGAGCAACTTCCTACTAGACACATCACTGAAGGTAAGAGAAATAAAAGCAAACATGAACTATTGGGACTTCATCAAGATAAAAAGCACTGCACAGCAAAGGAAACAATCAACAAAACTGAAAGCCAGCCTACGGAATGGGAGAAGATCTTTGCAAACAACATATCTGATAAAACATTAGTATCCAAAATCTATAAAGAACTAATCAAACTCAACACCCAAAAATCAAATAACCCAGTTAAGAAATGGGCAGAAGACATGAATAGACACTTTTCCAAAGAAAGCTACTAGATGGCTAACACACACATGAAAAGAGCTTAACATTACTTATCATCAAGGAAATACAAATCAAAAGCACAATGAGATACCACTCACACCTTTCAGAATGGATAAAATGAAGAACACAAGAAACAACAGGTGCTGGCAAGAATATAGAGAAAGGTGAACCCTCTTGCACTGTTGGTGAGAATGCAAACTGGTGCAGCCACTTGAGAACAGTATGGAGGTTCCTCAAAAAACTAAAAATAGAACTACCCTACAATCCAGCCACTGCACTATTAGGTACTTACCCAAAGGATACAAAAATACAGATTCAAAGGGGTACATGAACCTCAATATTTAAAGCAGCATTATCAACAATACCAAAACTATAGAGAGAGCCCAAATGTCCACTGACTGATAATAGATAAAGATGTGGTATACATATACAATGGAACACTACTCAACCATCTAAAGAATGAAATCATGCCATCTGCAACGACATGGATGGAGGGTGCATTATGCTAAATGAGATAGACCAATCAAAGAAAGACAAATGCCATATGATTTCATTCATTTGTGGAAATTAAGAAACAAAACAGATCAAGACATCGAAAGGGGGTAAGAAGAGAGAGGGAAACAAAACAAGGGAGACTCTTAAAGACAGAGAACAAATTGAGAGTTGATGGAGGGAGGCGAGTGGGAGTTGGTCTAGGTAAGTGATGGCTATTAAAGAGGGCACTTGTGATGAGCAATGGGTGTTGTATGTTAGTGACGAAACACTGAACTGTACTCCTGAAACTAATACTGCACTGTATGATAACTAAAATTTAAATAAATAAAAAAAAAAGAAGCCTTCACAATTTTGCTCTACATGCAATGGAATAGATAAACTCATAAAATTTTTCACTGTCATAACCTTTGGCAAATTTTAATGGTTCTCTTGGTTTTCTAATCTGTTGGTCTGGTTAACAAACGTCTCTTAGAGTTCTGAAAATTCCCTGAATAAAAAATGTTGGTTATTAGAGAATGAAATAGGCAGGTTACTTTGGTCTGAGAGATGTCTGCTACTGAGTTCTCCAAATATAACAATAAACACTTGTAACATGTATATTTTGCTCTTGGACTTTGGGCTAAAGCTGAGGAGAAAGATAAAACAGTATAAAATAGCTTACAATTTGTACTAAAAAACAAAGTCCATGATTATAACAAAATCACCACAGCATCTTTGTAGTCCCTTGTAGGGATTGTTCTTCAAACCATTACTGAATGAATGTATCAAATGGGAGGTTCCCTTTCTTGTCTTTCCATGCTGTTCCTATAATCTTGAGGAAGTTAACTCACATATTTTGGACTTTGGTGTTCTCTCGTTCTCTCTTTTTAAAAGCTGTTAAGTTAGAGATCAACTTGTGCTCCACAATTTCCTGAGATAGATCTTGCACCTATTCTATTTTCCATATTTAATACTCAGAAAAATGCACTTGAGTATGGACATCTAGTAAAAAGTATTTGGTGCATGTGTATGCACAATATATTACATGTTAACAGTTAAAAAATAAACTCATCCTTTATGTTTTAAGAATACTACTACATTAAAGGGGAAAAAAAGAAATAAAATTTAGGCCAGAGAAGAATGGAAGACTGAATTACCCAGTAAATTATCAGTAAATACACTCTTTTTACAAAAATCAAGTAACAGTGTCTGGGAAGTCTAAATCTACTTATTAAAAAATGTATGGGGCAACTGGCTGGCTCAGCTGGTTAATTGTCTGACTCTGGATCTCAGCTCAGGTCATTACCTCACAGTTCGTGAGTTTGAGCCCCACATCAGTCTCTACACTGATGGTGTGAAGCCTACTTAGGATTCTGTCTCTCCTTCTCTCTGCCCCTCCCCTGTTTGTGTTCGTGCTCTTTCTCTCTCTCTCTCAAAATAAATGAATAAACTTTATTTAAAAAAAGAAAATATAAACAAAATGTGAAGTTTGTTTGATCCCACTGGTACTGCTCAATTTCGCAGGTTATCACACACTATATGAAACATATTCTGAACTAGAAAGTATTTCTAAAGGCTACTATGTTACCAATCATACAGATAACAGAAATAAATTAGTTAAAGCTTGAAAAAGACTTCCGTTGAAAGATATATTGTGAGAGCCTTAAAACACATGTACTGTATACATATCCTGTCCAGTGTGCCAGAAAAAAAATATTAACCAACTAATATATGGTAGGGAAAATTCTATGGCTTGCTAGACTAGAAAGAATATATAGGTTTCAATGACTGTTCTTCCAAAATGGTTCAATTTGGGGCGCCTGGGTGGCTTAGTCGGTTAAGCGTCCGACTTTTGCTTGGGTCATGATCTCGCGGTTCGTGGGTTCGAGCCCCGCGTCGGGCTCTGTGCTGACTGCCAGCTCAGAGCCTGGAGCCTGGTTCAGTCTGTGACTCCGTCTCTCTCTGACCCTCCCCTGCTCACGCTGTCTCTCTCTCTCTCTCTCCTAGAAATAAAACATTTAAAAAAAATTTAAAAAAACCAAAATGGTTCAATTTATGACATATTAATTAGGAGTAGCTAGTATAATAAATAAGCTTCATATTCTTTACTCAAAATAATCTACCTATTTAAATTGATAAAAACCTCAAAGAGCATTTATTCATGAAAGTTATCTCTAGTAGTTAAAATATTATACTGTTTATGCAGAATTCACTTAGAATGCTAGGATATGACTTAGAAATGTCTTTGAATCCTCACATAAATATGCATGCCATTCATAAGAGTAGCCTTGATGAGTACCCACTGTAACTGGCTGAGAAATGCTTAAAGGGCTTATATTAAACCAGAATATAATGGTGGTTAGAAATCACAGAAGAGGTGACACTTGATTCTGATAACTTGGTGATAAAAAGTGCAGGCTATGATATATAGATGGTAGCAGTGTTACTACTTTAGGATATAAATGAAACAACACTTCTGTGAAATTATAAAGTATTATATAGAGAATCAAATATAAAATTAAGTTACTATACCTAGGCTAAGTAAATGCATTTCTACTACAATTCACATATGTGTGTGTGTATTTTATATATTTTATATATACTTTCACATAGGAAGACCTGAGTTACTTTAATTACCAAAGACCACCCAAAAGTTTAATGTACTGCTTCAAACACAAGAGGTTTTGTTTATTTTGTTTTGAAACAATTATCTATCCACACATATATGCACTTAATTATATAATCCCCTGAAAATATCACTTCAAATTGGAGGATGAGGTATAATTTTTATAATAAATACTAAATCTGAACTATATATAGAATTCTGAGATAGGATCTGCAGAAGATAAAAAGATATGGAAGGCTGGCAACAACTCACTCTGAAAGAGGTTACAATCATTTTATGGGCAAAATGTCTTCTTTGCTTAGGATTCAACACGTATGGGTCTCATTATGACGTTTTATAACAGTACGAGACAAACAAAACTTTTCAATGTTTTTTTCTTTATAAACAAATAGGGGTACTGGGTAGCTCAGTCAGTTAAGTGCCTCACTTCGGCTCAGGTCATGATCTCAAGGTTCAAGGGTTCAAGCCTTGCATTGTGCTCTGTGCTGACAGTGTGGAGACTGCTTGGGATTCTTATCGTCTCTCCCTCCCTCTCCCTCTCTCTCCCTCAAAATAAGTAAATAAAGTTCAAAACTTAAAAAATAATAACAAACACCAAATACTATATACAACATGTAAATATGATCTGAATTAGGAAAGAAAATATAGGGATTTAGTGGAAAAATAGGAATGAGGTTAAATATTTCATTTTCAAAAAATGCTAGTATGGAAATCAGTGAGCTTCTACTCACTCCCCAGTAACCTGTTCGTTCTGTCTGTATTCCTTACCTCAAAGCTCTGTAGGAGTGAGAGTAAGTGGCAACACAAAAGACAACAGTGTGGCTCCTTCTGGATTAGACAATGACACAGAAGAGGAAAAGAACGATTAATAAAACCATAGGGGAACTTGGGTGGATCCGTTGGTTAAGCATCCATCCAACTCTTGGTTTTTGCTCAGGTAATCTTACAGGTTTTGAGATTGAGCTCTGCATCGGGCTCTGTGCTGGCAGTGCAGAGCCTGCTTGGGATTCTCTCTCCTTCTCTCTGTCCCTCCCCAATCGTACTCTCTCTCTCTCAAAATAAATAAATACAAGTTAAAAAAAAAACACAGAACCTCCCTCGTCCTTTTTAATTTAAATTGATAGGAGGACCTCTGGTACTGTGGGAAATTACACTCCCTATTCATGTTTATTTTGGCAAGTAATTGGGAGGAGGAAGAGCTTCTCTGGAAACATACAGACCTATCATATTCAGAATTAAACTACTTTCAAATTTATAACATTCTCACCTCCATTTTGTCAACCACATGGTTAGGAACCATGGATATCTACTCCAGCAATATACTGGACTGGATGCCCTTAAGAGATCTCTTGTTTCTACCAAAAAATGACAAGAAAAATATATAGGTTTCCATGATTGTTCTTCCAAAATGGTTCAATTTATGACATATTAATGAGTAGCTAGTATAATAAGCTTATTTTTATATTAAACATACTTTTTACTTTAATGCTGAGACTGAAGGCAATAAACAAAATGTCTACAAGAAACTCCCTAGCCCCTAACCCAAACACACACACACACACACACACACACACACACACACAGTACAGACCCTGAACTGAATTCAAAGTTTTAAGAAAAAACACTGCAATTAAAAAAAAGCAAGTCTTCATTCTAGCTATAACTTCCCAAGATACAAGAACCACATTTTTTTTAAATTTTTATTTATTTCTAGGAGAGAGAGACAGCGTGAACAGGGGAGGGTCAGAGAGAGAGACACACACACAGACTGTGAAACAGGCTCCAGGCTCTGAGCAGTCAGCACAGAGGCGGGGCTCGAACCCCGAACCGCGAGATCATGACCTAAGCGAGTCGCTTAATCGACTAAGCCACCCAGGCGCCCACATGAACCACATTTTTAAAAAGTCATGTCACACAGGGGCGCCTGGGTGGCTTAGTGGTTAAGCGTCCGACTTTCGCTTAGGTCATGATCTCGCGGTTCGTGGGTTCGAGCCCCGCGTCGGGCTCTGTGCTGACTGCCCGCCCAGAGCCTGGAGCCTATTTCAGAGTCTGTGTCTCCCTCTCTCTCTGACCCTCCCCTGCTCACGCTGTCTCTCTCTCTCCTAGAAATAAAATAAAAATATTTAGAAAAATAAAATAAAATAAAATAAAAAGTCATGTCACTAAATGATGTATTTTCTTTTTTTTTAAAGTTTTTATTTAAATTGTGGTTAGTTAACATACAGTGTAATTTAATTTTCAGGTGTACAATATAGTGATTAAACACTTCCATATAATACCCAGTGGTCATCACAAGTGCACTCCTTAATCCCCATCACCTATTTAACCCATTCCCCCAGCCACCTCTCATCTAGTAACTATCAGTTTGTTCTAAGAAATGCATTTTTAATAAGGCTTTACCTTTATGTTAAAATAAACAGTTTTGTTGCATGTATATATCAGTGTGGGAGCTATATCTGGGACTCTTTATTAAGCAACTTTCCCCTGAAAGAGCTGAAACGGTCCCAAATTCTAGTGCCTTCTGACTGAAGCAAACACAAATAATCTTTGAAGGAAAGCATCCTTAATCTGAATCCCCAGACTTCCAAAGATTAAAACTAATCAGATATAAACCATCAAAGATAAGCATGGCACAAGAAACTAAACCAATAACATGAATCAACAGAAACAATACATGGCAGAATGTTAAATATATTTTAAAAATGAACAAACAAAAGAGAATATCAAACAATGACAAGAAAGATTTGGGGAAAGGAAAAGCAGAGTTTCTACAAATGAAAGATTAAATGATGTAAAAAATGCAAGGGTTAAACTACAGATTTGACAGAAGTACAGAGAATTGCTAAACTGGAAAAGAGATCTCAATAAAGCACCTACAATATAGCCAGAATAACAAAGAGATAGAAAATATGAAATAGAGACTAAGAAATAGGTATGAGAGAATGCTAAATTCTAAAACATTTCTATTTAGGATTCCAAAAAGATGTGAAGAGAGACAATGAAGGAAAATGTTATTTGCAAATATACTGGCTGGTAATTTTCCAGAATGATACATGACAATTCACAGATAGAGGAAATACATTGTAGTTGGTTGAACCATATGGAATCATAGGCCAAAATGGTTTAATATTGTTAATTATATATAGTTCAACATATACCAAACAAGATAAATACAAAGAAACTAACATTTAAATTCACTGTAGTAAAAATGCAGAACACCAAAAACAGACAATCTAAAAAACAACTTAAGAGAAAATATCATTTATAAAGAAATGACAGTTAGGCTTACATCAACTTTTCCATAGCAAAAAGGAAATCCAAATGACAATAGCATAGAATTTTAAAGTACTGAGAAAAAAGAATTGCCAACCTAGAAATGTTCACCTCACAAAATATTCCCTCAAGATAAAAGGCAAAAAACCTATTTATGTTCATATATACACAAATTAGACATTTACTACCAACAGACATAAACTAGAGGAACTTTTAAAATTAGATACTTAAGAAGGAAGAATAGACTCCTATTAACAAGACTCATCTGCTTGGTAAGAAACAGAGATTGTCAGATAGGATGAAAAATATGTAATAATTTACTATTTAGAATCCAAAATATAAACTCTAAAAGGTTGAAAAACAGAGATAGGGAAAGATGTAACAGGCAAATAGTAATAAACTGGAGTAGCTATTTGAGTATCAGGCAAAGTAGACTTTAAGTTAAAAAATGCATTATTATGGGTAGAGAAAGCCAGAAAATAATATAAAATATTAAATTCATCAAAATGATTAAAGTTATAACTTTTTATGATCTTAATAAGTTGCCTCAAAATAAATAAAGATAAAAACTGATAAAATTATAGGGAGAAATTGACAAATCAAACATCATAATGGGAGATTTCAAAACACTTTATTACTGGTAGATCAAAGGGAAAAAAACTCAATAAAATTTGGTAATTACAACTCAAAACTTGGCTTAATAAACTCCAAGACCAATAATCAGAGAACACTGTGCCCGAGAACTAAATGCATTTTTCTTGAGCACAAATGGAAAAATTGTAAAAACTAATGACATACTAAGTCATAAAATAAAGTTCAAAGTATTAATACCATAAAATACCATATTTTCCAGAAACATTTTAATTTTCTACAATAAAATTAGATGGTAAGAAAAATAAATCCACCAAATCGGCTATTTTAAAATTTCTCATAACAACTTATGGGTGAATGAAGAAATCATAATGGAAATTAAGATACTTAGGACTAAAAAACAATGAAAATAATACATAATAACTGTGAACAGTCAAAACAGTAGTTAGAATTTTATCATCTTAAATGCTCATATTAGGAAGATGGCGGAAAAGTAGGGAGTTCCGCACTCCCCACCAGAATCTCTCAAACAAAGAAGGGCTGAAGCCAAAGGACTCTGAACTGCAAGAGTCTGGGAGGAAAAGAGATGGAGTCCACTAAGAAAACAGCCTCATAGGTGCATGATTGTCAATCGGGGAAGATAAAAACGGGCTGGGACACAGGGGCACGGAGGGGAAAAACATCGGCCTGGGACGGAGAGGGATTCTATCATCCCATCTCTAACCACAGGACTTTCAGAGAGATATCCTATCTCTGTGGAGCTTTCCTTGAGCTGGGTGCCCCAGTCCCAGAAATTCCCTCCGGGATAAGTGGTTCGCAAAGGACACAGTTGCAGTCAGCATCAGGTGGAACCAGTCCACTACTCGATCCCTTGCTAGAAAGTGCCCTGGCTTGTGGGATTATATTTCAGGGAGTATCATTAATGTGCATGGAGTAAGACCTGGAAATGAGGCTGGGTGCGGGACCTAAAAAATGGCCCACCTTGGCTGTGCCCATGGCACAGTGATATTGGACCCAAAAGAGTGATTTGCAATACCTGATTCGAGAAGGGACTGGCGGGTTGCCATTTGTCTCCCCAGAACCATAAAGGCAGGGCCTCAGGGAGCAGCCCTCAGGAAGCATAGTGGAGGTGAGACCTGGCTACACCAAACCATGCCCATCTGCCCTGGGAACTTACTTTGTTACCTGAGCCCATATAGATGCTGTGGAAACAGGCCTTCTCCCAAGATCAGCACTGACATACTGCCATGATTAACGGCAGATCAATTCTTGCTGTTCATATATATTCTCTTTTATCTCATTCTTATCTCTCCCCTCCTTTGGACCAGGTATTCTGCTTATAGGTTTGCATAAACAGGCATATATAATCCATTCTCTTAATGCATGTTCAACACCTCCCTCATTACCTTCCTTTCTGTCTCTCTGAAATAATTTGACTATATAGTTTCTCTGGGTAACACCATCTTCTTTTCTTTGTTTTTTCTCCTCACCTCTGGCCATATTCTCCTTTCTCTCTCTCTCTGAATTACGCCTTTGAGTCTCCTTGCCTTGTAAATGTTCAATTTCTTTCTCCCGAACACTGGCATTTCTCTCTTTATATATGCTCTTTGATCAGCACAGCCTTCACCCTGCTCTTCTTTGTAGCTGGGATTGCTTGTTTTATGCTTTTAGACTGTCCTTTATCTTTTGTTGTTTTTGTTTTTGTTTGCCTTGCAGTTTGCTTGTTTGGTTTGTCTGTGTGTTTGGGTGCCTTTGTTCCCTGGGTGTTGGTCTGTCTGTTTTCCTTTTCAGGGCTACCTCAAGAAATAAGCCAAAGTACACATGGTGGAGTCCCAATATCACTAAGACTAGGGAAATAAAATAACCAAAGGCATAACAAGAGAAACCAAGGGACACTAATAAAGGAACACTTCCTGAACGGACAGGCACTTGACAGTCAATAAGCCTCATTTAATATAGCAGTACTTGCAGGTGAACAGCATGTAACAAGCTTTAAAAACTGACAAGAGACAGAAAGCTGGTCAAAATGAAGAAACAGAAAAATTCTCCTCTAAAGAAATTTCAGGAAGAAGTGACAGCTAAAATATTAGTCAAAACAGATATAAGCAACATAAATAACAAAGAGTCTAGAACAATAGTTATAAAATTGATCACTGGGCTTAAAAAAGGCATGGAAGACACTAGAAACGCTATCGCTATAAAGATTATGGACCACAATTATAGAAAAAGAGGAAGCCGAGAAAAAAAAAAAGAGAGATAAATTGATCCAGGAGCATGAAAGGAGAATTTGAAAACTGAGTGATGCAATCAAATGGAACAATATCCATATCATAGGAGTTCCATAAGAAAAAGAAAGAGAGAAAGGGACTGAAGGGGTACTTGAACAAATTATAGCTGAGAACTTCCCCAATCTGGGGAAGGAAACACTGAAATCCAAGAGGAACAGAAAACTCCCCAGAGACATAACATGAATCGATCTTCTGCACATGTCATAGTGAAACTGGCAAAATATAAGGATACAGAGAGAATTTTGAAAGCAGCTAAGGATAAAAGGGCCCTAACATACAAAGGGAAACAAATCACAGTAGTTGCAGACCTCTCTACTGAAAGTTAGCAGGAAATCTTCAATGTGATTAAGAGAAAAAATGTGCAGCCAAGAATCCTTTATCCAGCAAGCCTGTCATTCAGAATAGTAGAAGAGATAAAGGTTTTCCAAAAGAAACAAAAATTGAAGGAATTCATCACCACTAAACCAGCCCTACAAGAAATCCTAAGGGAGGCCCTATGAGGGAAATGTTGCAAGGAACACAAGGTACCAGAGACACCACTACAAGCATAAATCCTACAGACAACACAATGACTCTAAACCCATACTATTCAATAATAACACTGAATGTAAATGGACTAAATGCTCCAATCAAAAGACATATGGTAGCAGATTGAATTAAACAAAAAAGAGAGAGATCCATCTATTTGCTGTGTAGAAGAGACTCCTTTTACACCTGAGGACACCTTTAGATTGAAAGTGTGGGGAGGGAGAAATATCTACAATGCTACTGGAAGTCAAAAGAAAGCTAGAGTATCCATACTTATATCGGACAAACTGGACATTAAAGTGAAGGCAGTAACAAGGGATGAAGAAGGGCATTATATAATAATTACAGGGACTGTCTATCAGGAAGAGCTAACAATTATAAATATCTACACATTGAATTCGGAGGCACCCAAATATGTAAAACAATTAATCACACACACACACACACACACACACACACACACACACAATCTTATGGGTAAGAATGCTAATTGCGGAAGATTTTAATACTCCACTGATAGCAATGGATAGATCAACTAGACAGAAAATCACTAAAGAAACAATAGCCCTGAATGACACATTGGGCCAGACAGATTTGACAGATATATTTAGAACACTACATTCTGAGACTATGGAATTCACTTTCCTCTCAAGTGCACATGGCACATTCTTCAAGAGAGAACACATACTAGGTCATAAAGCAGTCCATAATAAACATAAAAGAATTGAGATCATACTATGTGCACTTTCCAATCACAATGCTAAAAAACTTGAAATCAACCACAGGAAGACGTCTAGAAAACCTCCAAAATCATGAGGTTAAAGAACACCCTACTACAGAAAGAATGGGCCAATCAGGCAATTAGGGAAGAAATTAAAAATATATGGAAACAAATAAAAATGAAAATACAACAAACCAAACACTTTGGGATGGGGTAAAGGCAGTCCTAAGAAGAAAATACATTGCACTCCAGGCGTATTTCAAGAAACTAGAAAAAGCAAAAATACAAAATCTAACACCGCACCTAAAGGAACTAAAAGCAAAGCAGCAATAACACACCAAACCCAGCAGAAGAAGAGAAATAATAAACATCAGGGCAGAAATAAACAATATAGAATACAGAAAACAATTTAACAGATCAATGAAACCAAGTGTTGGTTCTTTGAAAAAACAAACAAAATTGATAAACCTCTAGCCAGGCTTCTCAAAAAGAAAAGAGAGAGCACCCAAAAAGACAAAATCACGAATGAAAATGGATTTATTACAACCAATCCCTCAGAAATACAAGAAATTATCAGCGAATGAAAATTAATTGCCAACAAACTGGACAAACTAGAAGAAATGGACAAATTTCTAAACACACACACACTAGCAAAATTAAAACGGGAAGAGATAGAAAATCTAAACAGACCCATAACTAGTGAAGAAATTGAACCAGTTATCAAAAGTCCTCCAAAAAAATAAGAGCCTTGGGGAATTCTACCAGACATTTAAATCACAGTTAATACCCATTCTTCTCAAGATATTTCAAAAAAATAGAAATGGAATGAAAACTTCTGGACTCCTTCGACGAAGCCAACATCATTTTGATTCTCAAACCAGACAGAGAAACAGCAAAAAAAGAGAGCTACAGGCCAATATCCTTGATGAATACAGATGCAAAAATCTTCACGAAGATATTAGCGAATCAAATTAAAAAACATATAAAAAGAGTTATCCAACATGACATGGTGGATGGCACAAAAACAAGATACATAGAACAATGGAATAGAGAACTCAGAATTGGACCCAAAAATATATGGCCAATTAATCTTTGACAAAGCAGGAAAGAGTATCCAATGGAAAACAGAGAGCCTCTTCAACAGATGGTGCTGGGAGAACTGGACAGCAACATGCATAAGAATGAAACTGGACCACTTTCTTACACCATACATAAAAATAAACTCAAAATGGATGGAGGACCTGCATGTGAGAGAGGAAAACATTAAAACCCTAGAGGAGAAAGTAGGAAACAACGTCTTTAACCTCAACTGAAGCAATTTCTTCCTTGAGACATCTCTAAAGGCAAGGGACTCAAGTGAAAAAATGAATGATTGGGACCTCATCAAGATAAAATGCTTCTGCATTGCAAAGGAAACAATCAATAAACCTAATAGGCAACTGACAGAATGGAAAAGATAATTGCAAATCACATATCAGATAAAGGGCTAGTGTCCAAAATCTATAAGGAACTCATCAAACTCCACACTGAAAAACAAATAATCCAGTGAAGAAATGGGCAGAAGACATGAACAGACACGTCTCCAAAGAGGATATCCAGATGGCCCACAGACACATGAAATGATGCTCAGCATCGCTCCTCATCAGGGAAATACAAATCAAAACCACACTGAGATACCACCTCATGGTGGTCAGAGTGGCGAAAATGAACAAATCAGGAGACTATAGATGCTGGTTGAGGATAAGGAGAAACAGGAACCTTCCTACACTGTTGGTGGGAATGTAAACTGGTGCAGCCCTTCTGGAAAACAGTGTGGAGGTTCCTCAAAAATTTAACAATAGAACTCCCCTATGACCCAGCGATAGCACTGCTAAGAATTTACCCAAGGGATACAGGAGTGCTGATGCATAGGGGCACATGTGCCCCAATGTTCACAGCAGCACTTTTAACAATAGCCAAATCATGGAAACAGACTAAATATCCATCAACTGAGAAATGGATCAAGAAGATGTGGTTTATTTATACAATGGAATACTACATGGCAATGAGAAACAATGAAATCTTGCCATTTGTAGCAACGTGGATGGAACTCGAGGGTGTTTTGCAAAGGGAAATTAAGTCAGGCAAATAAAGACAGATAACCATGTGTTTTCACTTATATGTTGAATGAGAGAAACTTAACAGAGGAGCATGGGAGAGAGGAAAGGGAAAAATAGTTAAGGAGAAGAAGGGAGGCTAACTATAAGAGACTCTTAAATACTGAGAACAAACTGAGGGTTGATAGGGGTGGGGGAGAAGGGAAAAGGAGTGATGGGTATGGAGGAGGGCACTTGTTGAAATGAGCACTGGGTATTATATGGAAACCAACTTGACAATAAACTATAAAAGCAAAAAAAAAAAAAAAAGAAAAAATGCTTATATTAGAAAATAATAAAAATATTTAACTCATTGAGTTTCGGTCTAAGAACTGGCAAGGGCATAAAAGGGGAGGGATGAGCTGAATAAAACCCAAAGAAAGCAAAATAAAGGAAATAATAAAGAATGGAAAGTAATGAACTAGGAACACAAAGCTACAATAAAAAGAATCAAAAACCCTAAAAGTTGATTGTTTGAAAACATACTAGAGACACTGTGAAACTTGCTCAAGTTTACATGGCTAATAAACGCAGGAAACAGAACTTAAATCTAGGTAGTCTGTATCCACAGTCCAGGTTTGAAATTCCTATGCTTCACTACCCTAAAAGTGCTAAGTATAAAAAAGATCGTTATGTTAAGTATTAAGATTGTAATCTTAATGACCTCCATGCAACACATATAACTACAAAAAGATTAGTATTCAGAATAAAAACTCCTACAAATCAATAAGGAAAACTCAATAATTCAATATATAAATTGGCAAAACTTATGAATATGGATTTCCCCAAAGAGAAAACATAAATATCCAATAATCATATGTGGAGACATTCCGCCTCATTAAGTGGTCTGGAAAATGCAAAATAAAAGTACAATGATAGGGTATTTTATGTGAGTTTGAATGATGAAAACTTAACAATCTAATAATAAATGTTGGCAAAAATATAAAGCTATGGAAATTCTTATATTCTGCTGGAGGATGTAAACCGGTACAATACTCTGGACAAAAAGTTGGGTACTATGTTGCATGAACATTCATATATCCCATGACTTGGGAATTCCATTCCTAGATATGTATCCAAGAGAAATTCTTGAGCATGTATATACTGAAACACACACAAAGATGTTATTAACAGCAAAAACAAAAACTGGAAACATACTGTATCCATCAAAAGGAAACTGGAAAAATAAATTTTGGTATAGCCACAATAGAATACTACATAGCAATGAAAATAAGTATAATTATACACAACAAAAATGATGCTTTGAAACATAATATTGAGTGAAATAAGGAATTTACAGTAGAATTCTATTTTATGAAGTTCAAAAACAGGCAAACTGAATATATAATTTAGATAGGTAGGTAGGAAAATATACAGATTCATACAAGAATAAAACAACAAGTAAGTTTGCATGTACTAAATCTTTAATAAACCTCATTTTTGTTTTTTAAATTTTCACCCATGGGGTGCCTGGGTGGCTCAGTAGGCTAAGTGTCTGACTCTTGATTTAGGCTCAGGTTATGACTTCATGGTTAGTGAGATCAAGTCCTGCATTAGGCTCTGTGATCACAGCACAGAGCCTGCTTGGGATTCTCTCTCTCACTTTCCCTCTGTCCTTCCTCTGCTTGCATTTGCTCACTAGCTTGCTCTCTTTCTCAAAAATAAATAAACTTTAAAAATAAATAAATTTCCATCTGTTATGTAAGTGCAAACTTAAGAAGAAACAAGAAAACCAATGCCAGTCTTACCTGCAGAAACACTGAGGAAGTTCTCCTTGACCATACAAAGGAAATAAAAATGGAGTATTGCCATATCGCCCAAGGCAATGAAGAAAGTTTTTAGTAGCTTTGAGACCATTTCTGGTATTGCTGGCTGTCTCTGATGTCATTGCAATTGAATGCAGGACAAAGTACTGGAGGTTGATGGTTAATTTTTGAGTTTTTAAATACTCAGAAAATGTAATCTTCTCATAGGCTATGAAAAGATGAAAATTTATCAGTTAATATCAGAACCAAACTTCAATTTAAAACGACTGCACAAAAGAGATCAAGCCTGTTTAAGACACTTGGAAAAGGACCCAGGTGGTAATATTAAATTTTGGACAGACACCACAGCTTTTAGGGTGGGGGTGGGGAGGCAGGCTAGAAACAATCTCACTATCCTAACTGGATTGATGGCACAATTTTTAAGCTTTCAATAATAAATATTTGGTTAGTATTTTTACAGATTTAAAAAACTAGAAAAATATTCAATAATTCATTAACCATCACAAAAAGTTTCCATAGTTGGCAATGTTACTTTACTATCATTAAAACTGCAGAATAATGCTAATAATTATACTTCAAAATATTAAATATGACAAATGGTGAACTTTTAGTGAAAACAATGAAAGTTGTACTTGATTTTTTTGAAATGTATATTTCTTACTAAAATTAAGAACAATGAACTATGACTAAAAAGTAATGAAGATAATTTCTGTGTAGCTAATGGAATCAGTCTTAATGTCTTATACCTCAAATACTACTCATTTAAATCAAGAACAGAAAAAAAAATTTAACTAGACTGTTAATGGTAGAAAACACAATTCCATGACCAAAAAAAAAAAATTATAAAAATTTACTGAGAGAAATTGTTTACACCACTGTGAAGAATAATTTGGCAGTGTCTAATGGCCATGAAGCTTTAAGAGCAAGAGCTATACTTTTAATATTCCATCAAGTAAAAAAACATACTTCTGTATTACTTATAACTTTATAAATAAAACATCAATAGTATATTCCTATTTTAGATAACATTTCCAGCTCAATGCCCTTAAAAAGTATTAAGCTCTAATACTAAAGTGACATAGTCAATTTTCAACAAACTGTGAAGTAACTGTGTGATTTGGGCCAAAGCCATGACTAGAAACTATGCACTCTAATCCAGTGGTTCACAGTCCTCATACCATCTAGCCTCTTTTTCTTAATCAGTCAAAACTAATAATTCAATATACAAAGCAAAAGTAATCCTGGGAAAATGAAAAAATACACATTTTTAACTGATAAAAAAATTAACTGAACAATGAAAAGAAAATATCATCTATGAAGAACCAGTTAACACCAGTATTTAATTAGCAAGAATAAAAATGTTCTATGGCTATTGAGCACTTCAAATATGGTTAGTCCAACTGAGGAAATGAATTTTATATTTTATTTAATTTTAATTAATTTCAATTTCAATTTTTTTTATGTTTTTTATTTATTTCTAGGAGAGAGAGAGACAGCATGAGCAGGGGAGGGTCAGAGAGAGAGGGAGTAACAGACCGAAAGAGGCTCCAGGCTCTGAGCTGGCAGTCAGCACAGAGCCCGATGCGGGGCTCGAACCCACAACCGCGAGATCATGACCTAAGCGAAAGTCGGACGCTTAACCGACTAAGCCACCCAGGTGCCCCAAATTAATTTCAATTTAAATAGCTACGTGTTGGTAATGGCTAATCTACTGGATAGTGCAGAGTAAGAATGTACTTTAAAAGAGTAATGAGCAGCTCACTACATCAGAGCAAGCATATTAAAATAAGAAAGCTCAAATAGTTAGAGAGCACAATTTAATGGAAAACAATACCTTTATATTCATCAGGATGTTTTTCATACTCCATACAAAATGTAAGAAACTTCATTAGCATTCGCTTTTCTACCATAGTCACTTGTTTGCTATTAAAGACATTTGCTGTAGAACAAGGAACCTGAAAAACATAATTTTAAGTTACGAAACTGCTTCGTAATGACAGAAGTTATTTCAAATTAGATTTTTTTTCCCTTTAACTATAACGAGATCATTATTTCCATTCTAGTCAGTCTGTTTCATGTTACATTCCATTAGTTCCAAAGGCATCTCTGTTGACTTCAGAGTCAATTAACCTGTGAACTCTCTTAATTTGGCCAAATTGCTCCTTATGCCATTAAAAGGCCAATGGCATGTTATCCCTACTTGGAAACAAATGACAACTGAAATCTAGAAATAATGCCTGAAATTAACATTTTCTTAACAGAAACTTCAGGCTGCAGATAACTTATGAAAAAATTAATACTAGAAATTTTAATTGAGTTATCTCTTACTATTTACATTTACCATGCAGGATTGGAATTTGTGCTTTCCCAGGAAAATAATAATCTTTCTTGTTTATCCTTCCAAAACAAAACAACTTAAGCCCATATCCAGTTACAATACCTGATCAGCAAAAGCACCTGTTCCACTCTTCCTTCTCGAAATGCAAGAATCCTGGTAATATTTTTGAACTCTGCGTATCGACTTACATTAGCTTTGATTAAAAGATCAATTAGTAATCCTCGAGAATACAGCATTTGTACAAAGAAAATATTTTACAGGATGAAATAAAAGGAAAAGTTGTAGAAAAACGATAAACACTAAATAGATACGGAAGGGGGCAAGATGGTGGAGAAGTAAGGAGCTCCGTACTTGCACTCGCGCCCATACATCACACAGAAAAGATCTGAAGCCATTGGAAACCTTACAAAACCTGAGAGATTGGGAGACAAAGGACGCAGAATCCACTGAGAGAGCCTTCTAATCGGACTCGGGCGCAGAGCACCCTGCAGGCAAGCCCCCGCCCATGCGCACCAGCCTGACCCAGAGAAGGAAGCAGCAATTCAGACTCCGCCCCCAGAGCTCCACAGGAGCATGGAATTTCCCTAGGGGGTTGCCTGGGAAGCTGTGTCTAAGGCAACTTCAGCTGGGCACAAGGACTGGGATTTGGAGATTGGAACTGCCCTGGGTTGATGAGTGCAACCAACTTCGGCTGCGCCCCCGGTATGGGGAGTTTACACCCCCAAAAGAGCGAGGTGCAGCTCTTGGTTCAAGAAGGGACTGGAGCACCATCACTCTCTTCCCCACAACCCCCAAAGTAGAGATCCCGCCTGAGGCATTGGATCACGTCACGCCCATCCCTGCCTGAGAAATGCCCTCCTCCCTTTTTTTTTTCTTTTTCCTTTTCCTTTTTTCCCTCCTTTTTTTGTTTTTCTTTCTCTCTTCTTTTTCTTTTCTTTTCCCCTTTTTTTTTCTCTTTCTTTTTTTCTTCTTCTTTCTTTTTTCTCTCTTTTTTCCCCAGCACAATGACCTGACTAACTCTGGTCACCAGCTTGCTTAAACAATCAAAAGGAGTCCATTCTGTAAATGTAAATTCTACACCTACCGACATTTTGAGCTCTTTCTCTCAGGAGAAATTAGACTATATAGTTTCTCTGGATAATTCCAGCATCCTTCTCTCACCTATCCAACCATATTCTACCAACTACCTCTTTAAACAAGCTTCTTATCCGTTCTGCCTCTTCATTCTATTTCAAATTCTTCCTCATCCCGACCTGCCTTCTCTCTCTTTCTCTATGCTCTTCAACCAGAACTGCATATACACAGATATTTAACTGTAACTGGGAAATCCAGGTAGATACTTTAAACCGTTCTTTGTCCATCAGTTATCTTCTTTTTTTTTCCTTTTCTTTTCCCCTTTTTTGACCCATTTATGTACTTTATACTCCATATTATTCGCGCTCCCTGCTCCATCTTTTCTCTTAACATTTTCGTTTTCCCTCCCGCTTTGCATGTTAGTTGAATTAGCCTGTGCGTTTGTATGCTCCTGCTCCCTGTGTGTTTGTCTGTCTGTTTTCTTTTCCAGGGCTACCTCAAAACAAGCTAGAGTACACAAGGTGGAGAGTCCCAAATATTGCTACGAATAGGAAATTTAATAACCAAGGTCCCAACAAGAGACACCAAGGGATACCATTCAAAAAACACTCTCTGAAAGGATGGGCCCTGGAAAGTCAAAGAGTCTCCTTGGATATAGCAGCGCTCATAGAAACAGAGAGCATAACAGGTCTTTAAAACCAACAAGAGCCGGAAAGCTAACTAAAATGACGAAACGAAAGACCTCTGCTCCAAAGAAACTCCAAGAAGAAATGACAGCTAATGAACTGTTCAAAACAGATATCAGCAGCATAACTGAACAAGATTTTAGAATAATAATAGTAAAATTAATAGCTGGGCTTGAAAAAAACATAGGGGACATCAAAGAAACTATGGCTACAGACAGAATGGAAAATAAAAATAGGCATGAAGAATTAAAAAATGCGATAAATGAGGTACATAATAAATTAGAGGCCTCCAATGCACGGATTGAAGAGGCAGAAAGGAGAATAAGTGATTTAGAAGACACTATTATAGAAAAACAAGAAGCTGACAAAAAAGAGACAAACTGATCCAGGAACAGGAAAGAAGAATTCGAGAGCTCAGCGATACGGCCAAACGCAACAAAATCCGTATCATAGGAATCCCAGAAGACGAAGAGAGAGGGAAAGGTGCTGAAGGTGTCCTGGAAAAATTAGAGCAGAGAACTTCCCCGACCTGGGGAAGGAAGTAAATGTGGAAATACAAGAGGCTCAGAGGAATCCCCTCAGATGTAACTTGAATCGATCTTCTGTATGACATATCATAGTCAAATTGGCAAAATATAAGGACAAAAAGAGAATTTTGAAAGTAGCTAGGGAGAAAAGGGCCCTCACATACAAAGGGAAACCTATCAGAGTGGTGACAGACCTATCTACTGAAAAGTGGCAGGCCAGAAAGGAATGGCAGGAGATCTTCAATGTGATGAACAGTAAAAACATGCAGCCAAGAATCCTCTATCCAGCAAGCCTGTCATTCAAAATAGAAGGAGAGATAAAAACCTTTCCAAACAAACAGAAACTGAAAGAATTTGTCACCACGAAGCCAGCCCTACAAGAAATCCTGAGGGGGATGCTCTGAAGGAAAGGTTGGAAGGAACAAAGATTCCAGAGACACCACCACAAACATGAAGCCTACAAAAGATACAAAGACTCTAAACCCACATATTTCAATAATAACACTGAATGTAAATGGGCTGAATGCACCAATCAAAAGACATAGGGTAGCAGAATGGATTAAAAAACAAAATCCATCTATATGCTGTCTACAAGAAACTCATTTTAGACTGGAAGATACCTTCAGATGAAAAGTAAGGGGATGGAGAAATATATATCATGCTACAGGAAATCAAAAGAAAGCCGAAGTAGCGATACATATATCAGACAAACTGGACTTTAAATTAAAGACAATCACAAGAGATGAAGAAGGGCACTACATAATAATTACAGGGTCCATCCATCAGGAAGAACTAACAATCATAAATGTCTACGCACCGAATATGGGAGCACCTAAATATATAAAACAATTAATCACACACAGAAACAAGCTTATAGATAAGAATGTGCTAATAGCAGGGGACTTTAATACTCCACTTACAACAATGGATAGGTCAACCAGACAGAAAATCACTAAAGAAATAACGGACTTGAAAGACACATTGGACCAGATGGATCTGACGGATATATTTAGAACTTTACATCCTGAGGCCAGGGAATTGAATTTCTTCTCAAGTGCGCATGGCACATTCTCCAAGATAGATCACATACTGGGACATAAAGCAGCCCTCAATAAATGTAAAAGAATAGAGATCATACCATGCACAATGTCAGATCACAATGCTTTGAAACTTGAAATCAATTACAGGAAGAAGTCTGGAAAACTTCCAAAAACATGGAGGTTAAAGAATACCCTTCTAAAGAATGAATGGGCCAATCAGGCAATTAGAGATGAAATTAAAAAATATATGGAAACAAATGAATATGAAAACACAATTCAAAATCTATGGGATGCGGTAAAGGCAGTGCTAAGAGGAAAGTACATTGCTCTCCAGGCCTATTTCAAGAGATTAGAAAAAGCTCAAGTCCAAAATCTAACAGCTCACCTAAAGGAACTAGAGGCAGAGCAACAAGAACGCCCTAAACCCAGTAGAAGAAGAGAAATAGTAAAAATTAGAGCAGAAATAAACAACATAGAGACCAAAGAAACAACTGAACAGATCCATGAAACCAAGAGTTGGTTTTTTGAAAAAGTATACAAAATTGACAAACCTCTAGCCAGACTTATCAAAAAGAAAGAAGAAATAGAAAACCTGAACAGACCCATAACGAGGGAAGAAATTGAATCAGTGATCAAAAATCTCCCAACAAATAAGAGCCCTGGACTTGATGGCTTCCCTGGCGAATTCTACCAGACATTTAAAACAGAATTAACCCCAATTCTTCTCAAGCTATTCCAAAAAATAGAAATCGAAGGAAAACTCCCGGACTCATTTTATGAAGGCAGCATCACTCTGATTCCCAAGCCAGACAGAGATCCAGCAAAAAAAGAGAACTACAGGCCAATATCCTTGATGAATACGGATGCAAAAATTCTCAACAAGATCCTTGCAAATCGAATCCAGCAGCATACAAAAAGAATCATCCACCAAGATCAAGTGGGATTCATTCCTGGGTTACAGGGCTGGTTCAACATTCACAAAACAATCAATGTGATATATCACATCAATAAAAGAAAAGATAAAAACCATATGATCCTGTCAATAGATGCAGAAAAAGCATTTGACAAAATACAGCATCCCTTCTTTTTTTTTTTTTTAAATATTTTTATTTATTTCTAGGAGAGAGAGAGAGAGAGAGAGAGAGACAGCGTGAGCAGGGAGGGTCAGAGAGACAGGGAGTCACAGACTGAAACAGGCTCCAGGCTCTGAGCTGGCAGTCAGCACACAGCCCCACAGGGTCTCGAACCCACGAACCGGCGCAGATCATGACCTAAGCGAAAGTCGGACGCTCAACCGACTAAGCCACCCAGGCGCCCCTGGCATCCCCTCTTAATAAAGACTCTAGAGAAAGTCGGGATAGAAGGAACCTACTTAAACATCATCAAAGCCATCTATGAGAAGCCTTCAGCTAACATCATCCTCAACGGGGAAAAACTCAGAGCTTTCCCCCGAGATCAGGAACACAACAGGGATGCCCACTCTCACCACTGCTGTTTAACATAGTGCTGGAAGTCCTAGCATCAGCCATCAGACACCAAAAGGAAATCAAAGGCAGCAGAATTGGCAAAGAGGAAGTCAAACTTTCACTCTTCCCAGATGACATGATACTCTACATAGAAAACCCGACAGACTCCACCAGAAGCCTACTAGAACTGATCCAAGAATTCAGCCAAGTTGCAGGGTACAAAATCAATGTACAGAAATCGGTTGCATTTTTTATACACCAACAATGAAGCAACAGAAAGAGAAATCAAGAAACTGATCCCATTCACAATTGCACAAAAACCATAAAATATCTCGGAATAAACCTAACCAAGGATACAAGAGATCTGTATGATGAAAACTATAGAAAACTTATGAAGGAAATTGAAGAAGACAAAAAGAAATGGAAAACATTCCATGCCCACGGATAGGAAGAATAAATATAGTTAAAATGTCATTACTACCCAAAGCAACCTACACATTCAATGCAATTCCAATCAAAATTGCACCAGCATACTTCTCAAAACTAGAACAAACTATCCAAAAATTTGTATGGAACCACAAGAGACCCCGAATAGCCAAAGTAATCCTGAAAAATAAAACCAAAACGGAGGGATCACCATCCCAGACTTTAGCCTCTACTACAAAGCTGTCATCATCAAGACAGTATGGTATTGGCACAAAAACAGACACATAGACCAATGGAACAGAATTGAGAACTCAGAAGTGGACCCAAAAGTATACAGCCAACTGATCTTTGACAAAGCAGGAAAGAATATCCAAAGGAAAAAAGACAGTCTTTTTAACAGATGGTGCTGGGAGAACTGGACAGCAACATGCAGAAGAATGAAACTAGATCATTTTCTCACACCATGCACAAAAATAAACTCAAAATGGATAAAGGACCTGAATGTGAGACAGGAAACTATCAACACCCTAGAGGAGAAAGCAGGAAACAACTTCCTGGACCTCCACCGCAGCAACTTCTTACTTGACACATCCCCAAAAGCAAGGGAATCAAGAGCAAAATAAA